>PVKU01012955.1:0-31916 GCA_004027475.1 Anoura caudifer | reverse complement strand
TTTTTCATTCTTTTCTGTTTGGTTGTTTCTTTCTTCCTTCTGGTCCACTCCATTGATTTGAGTTCCAGTTTTCTTCCTATCACTATTGGTTCCCTGTGCATTTTCCTTCATTTTACTTAGTGTAGCCTTCATTTGTTCATCTAATTTGTGAGCAAAATCAACCAATTCTGTGAGCATCCTGATCAACAGGGCTTTGAACTGTGCATCTGATAGGTTGGCTATCTCTTGGTCACTTAGATGTATTGGCTCTGGGGCTGTGATCTTTTCTTCCGCCTGAGCCATATTTTTTGTGGGTGGTGGTGGGGCAGGGCGTCTGGTCGCCCCTGGTTGCACCTGTTACATATGAGGGGCGAAGCCTTAGGTGTTCCCCAGGGCAGAGCAGCCCAGTCGCTAGGTTGTGACGCTGGATATGGGGGTGGAGTCTGAGAGGGAACAATGGTGCTTGCTCTGCTCTCTCAGGTTCCATTCCCTTCCACTGCTTTCCACAAGTAAATTGGGCCCTTCTGGTGCTGATTTCCGTGTGGGTGGGCTTGTGTACGCTATAGGACCCTGTGGGTCTCTCCAACATACTCTCCTGTGATGCTGGGAGTCTCTCCCCATAAGTGTTTTCAATGGGTGCTTTTAGGCTTTATTTTCTGGCACTGGGGCCCTGGGTTGCGTGGTCTGTCCCCCCATTTTTGCCTGGTTTATCTGCACGCAAATGTGTGTCCGAGGTCAGCCAGCTGCCTTTTTTCGTGCCCAGGACTGCCAACCACCTCTTTCTCCTGCCACAGTCCCTCTCCTTGGGCCACTGACTTCACCCCTCCTACCGGTCTGGATGAATGGTTGTTGAACTTTCTTACAGTTAATTTTCTGTCAGATCTGGTTGTTTTTTTGTTTCTAAATCTTTGTTGTCCTTAATCTTGATTGTGGGAGAAGGCACAGTGTGTCCACCTACGCCTCCATCTTGGCTGGAAGTCCTGACTAAATTTTAAAACATTGCATTGTTTTAAAAGTATGTCAGAGCAGATCCAGTTTACCTACATTGCATAGAAGAGGAAATTCCAGAAAGGAATTAGCTGATTTGCAAATTTTCATATTTTTAAGTTGAAGTTAAACCACTAACCAAAACCACAATGGTTATAGATTGCTATTAAAAGTATCATTACCAGAATTTAATGATGTTTGGTATTATATATTATCAGTAACACTAAGACTATAAATTGACCATCCTTTTTATGCCATTCTAATTAAAATTTTGTTTCGTGTTCTTTTAAATTGGGAATACTCTTAAAATATATATCAGATTTTACCAGTAAGTATCATCTCTGAATTAAATGAGCAGGAGTTGAACTATAGCGAACCTACTTAATTAAAATAAGTTTGTACAGATTTTCGTACAACTTTTATATCCTTGCTTGTTCATTCTGTCCTCTTTGAGACTAAAGAGACCTGTGTGTCTTTTATTAGAAAACAAAAATGCAGGTCATTAGGGTGTGGCTAATACAGGTGAGGATTATATTTCTTGTCTTGACTGAATCTTGAGGATACTTTGGATCTTTCATACACCCTTTCTCAGGTGATTTATTGTAAGAGGTGGCATCTGTTCCTAGGGTAACTAACTAGAAGACCGAGTTATCCTCTTTTGGCTCAATTCTAGCTTGTTAAGTCTTTGCCTAAATCCCAAATGTAGTCTTTACCAGAGTGTGTTTAAAAAGCATGATGTCACAGTCTGTGGGCCTGGTACTTTCATGAACCATCTAGGAGGTGGTACACTGAAGCAGAATTCTACAGGCCAGCTCCAGGCTTCAGCCCCACTTCAAGTTCTATAGCTTCTGCCCATTCCTCAGGCCCTTTTGCTTGTTTTTGCCCTTTACTTAAGATCATTCACTGTATTTGCTGATACTGCTTTTTTAAGTTGAAATGCTCTGTTAGGAAGGATCTGCTGATAATATGTATAAGGATCTAATGCTAAGTTAAAAATGTAAAATATGTTACTGCCAGTTTATAACTTCTGTGTGTTTACTTAAGATTTTACATAAAAAGGGAAAACGCAATGCTTCAAACACTGATCTTTGGAAATCCACAAATAGCCAGGTAAAACTTTTCTTTATATTACATGCCAGGTATTAGAGAAAGATGAATGGGAAAATATATTCTACTACTGTAACTGATAAATACGCAAATTGATGAAGTTTCTTAAAATTTATTGAAGGTTTTACCTAGGAAGAAGGAAAAAAAGGTTTCAGCCACACCTAACACTCTTGAGAAGACTGTGAGCAGCCAGGTAAAATTGTCCTCAATATTTTGGGAAAAGCAATTTCTGCTACTGTCAACTTTGTTAAAATTTCAAATTTAGTCTTGTGACTATAGCAGATACAGTGAGCTTATTAGCCGAAGTTATCATTGTGAGTTTATTATTGTAGCTTTTACCTTTTAAGCAAAGTGACTCATCAGAAAGGAGAAAGGAGGCCACTGTTTTTATAAGTATAAGATCAGAGTTTTCTACTGCATACCCTATAATAGGGCATATATATTACAGTTAGTTATGAATTTTCATACTGAGTTTGATAAGCACCTAAGCTCTTTATTATGTGCAAATACATTGCTGAAAGATGGAAATAGGCCATAAGTAGTGACACAGCACAACTTGTAAAAATAGAGGAGAGATGTTTGTGGGGGGAGAAGGCAAAGTCATTCCTCATATCTTCCCATGTTTATGTATTACAAATTTTTAATTTGTTGAATCCAGGACCCCACACCAGTTTGTACACCAACATTTTTGGAGAAACGAAAATCTGAAGTGGCTGAAATGAATGACTATGAAGATAATGAAATAGTTTTCAAACAGCCCTTATCTGGCATAAAAGAAGAAAGACAAGAAACTAAAACGCCTACACGTTCAAAGAAAAAACGACAAAGAAAAAGCAATCAGTGATTCTGAATATATCATGTATAGTTTCAGAAAATGTGATTTTATTGTAAAGGCTGGGCATTTTTTTATTTTGTATTTAAATAGATAGAGTGCATCTTTTGACAAGATTAGAAGAAACACTGTTGGTTCATGTCCATAAGGAAAGGAATCCGTAATTGTGGCTTGCCTGCCCTAGCTGAAATAAAGGAGTGCACACACCACCTTACTGTAGCCAAGCTCACGGTGCCTCTGTCCCAGTCTCTTCTAGTTTTCCTTGCAAATTTCATCGCTGTCTCTAGTGACTCTTCCTGGATAGAAGGGTCACCATTAACTGCAAGTTTAAGTACTAAACTGCAGTATTTGTTGTTAACACCAAATAAAGAAAATAAAATCTTGGTTAATTGACTACATGCTTTTCTGTGTTAGGCTGTGCACATTTAACCCATAAGGGTACTTCAGACTTCAATATGAGATGGTTGACACTGGAAGTTAAATTATGGAGAGCGAGAAGACAGTTCATCTATTAACACAGATTTCATTTATGTATATTTGCTCATTTACTAATGTTAAATTAGTTTTTGGTATACTAGCATGGGTTACCGACTACCATTTTGTATCAGTATCATCAATGTGAAGTTCTATTTGTGGTTCAAACTGACCAGCAAATGAACTTTTATCTTTTACAATTTATTTGTATACAAGTGGGACTTGGGTGTCTTGAAGTAAAGTGGGTTTCACCTCAAATATTTTTAAGTTTCTGATGCCCTTGGAATGTGCTTTTGAATTAGCTAATCCATATTCACTAAAAACTGCCATCAAAAAAAAACCTGCCATCAAACATTTTTTTATACAATATTTGTTAAATCATTAATATGATAGTGACTAAGTTGGCTGTGTTTGTGCTGTAAGTTTAGTTGTGGTAGATACCATATATGGTACTCATTGCTAAGTAGCTGGATACGCTACAAACGGCGGTGACATGGTTTTAGTGTGATGTGCTTTGTGTGCCACGTGTATTATGGTGCCGTGAAGTTTATGTGCTTTTATTACCTGTGCATATCCATCATATCAAAAGGACAGAAAATGAACTTAAGTGCACAGTGGACTGGATTATTTTATAAATTCCAGTGGCAAAGCATTGTGTCTATTTTGTAGTGGTAACTTTAGCTGTGCTCAAAGAATTTTGTTTATATTACCAGACTAAACGCTCATCACAATATTCCCAATTTACAAAAAAGCAACAGTCAAAGAATTAAATATTTTAAATGGGTAGCTCAGCACCATTTTTTGATACAAAAAGTTACCACAAGGCTGTAATTAAACTTAGGTGGTTTGTTAGCCAAGCAAGGAAAGTCCTTTACCAATGGCATGGTATTTAAATAGTGTTTGATTGTACCCACTGCAGAAATAGGTCCAGACAAAAAACTTTTAAAAGACGGCCTTTAAGCAAGACAGTTACTTGAATTAAAGCAACATAATAGTCAATTTAAAAACAGCAAATGACTTGTGGTCAAGATGGTATAAGGCAGATACGGCTGGCCCCTGCACAACCACTCAACACTGTCGGAAATTGAGTTAAATGGAAACCTGACATCTATGGAATTAAACCACATCTATCCATCTGGTAGGAGGGGTGCAGACAGCTCAGGTCAGTCCCACACACGTGTGATGGATAGAAGTTCAGGAGGGGTGTCTCTAGAGCAAGGAGTCCCAGCTCCATACCAGGCCACCCAGTCCAGGGTTCCAGTGCCAGGAAGATAAGTCCCCACAGCTTCTGGCAGCAAAAACCAATGAGAATTGAGTCAGTGGAAGAAACCTCTGGAGCCCCAAGCAGTTCCTCTTAAAGGACCCACACATGGACTCCTGCTCAGACACTCCCTCTAAGCTCTGGTGCTGGGGTAGCAGTTTGAAAGTCACCAGTTCCATACCGGAAGACACTGAAGTGTCTGGCATCAAGGCGAGTAGAAGCCATTGTTTTGTAAACCCTCCCCACACAGAGCCAGCAAGCTGGTGCCGTATCTAAGACTCCATCAACCTGGATAATGCTATTTGACTTGCCTTTGAGATATCCAGACACTGCACCACTCAACTTACAGGCCTGCCCCGGCTTTTCCATATGAATGGTTGGTCTTGGCTCATGCTTCACAACTTCCTAAATCCTGTCAAATGAGCAAGAGCTGGCCCTAGTGAGTCCAGGCCCAGCACTAGCAATAGTCAGTCTAGATTCAGAGCTTGGCTTTCCCTGGGAATCTCCAAGCCCAGCAAAAATATCATCGAGCTCAGATTGCTTTGCAAGTCAGGCAGGGTGGCCCCAGGCAAAACGCACATGGGGTGGACCTTGGCCTGCACCACCTAAGTACTCCAGGACCAGCATACTGAACATACAGCTAAAGACCCCATTAGAACACCACCACGCTGCCCCTGCACAGCTGATACTTCATGAAGGGTTGAGGTTGCTGGTCAGTGGTCACAGCCAATCTTTGCAGCTGACTGGCCTGGGTAAATCCCTCCCATTGACCTGCCAACAGCAACCAAAGCTCAACCACAAGAGGAGGGTGTACTCATCTCACACAGAGGGCTCACCTCGAGTACCCAGCTCAGGTGATAGGGGAGGCTGTGCCACTGGACCCTATGGGACACTTACTATATAGTAGGCCACACTACCAAGACATGGAGTCATAGCAGCTCTGCCTAATACATAGAAACAAACACAGAAAGGCTGCCAAAATGAGGAAACAAAGAAATATGGCCCAAATGAAAGAACAGATCAAATCTCCAGCGTAGGGAAAATGAAGTCAGTCAGGTTCCCTCACCTGGTTGTCTGGGCAACTAAGAGAAGCAGCATTCTCATACCCTTGAGAATGGGCCCACATGCACAGAATCATGCTATTATATAATATCTTGGCATCCTGTCAGCTTTTTGTGCATTTAGTATATAAGGGAGTTGGGACTCCCTGCAGTGTTACATATGGTGGGACATGCAGTGAAACACGACAGAGTCTGCACTTGGCAATACAGTGAAGTTCTGAGAGCTCCTAGAGGGAGCGGAAGCCTTGGAGGCTGAGGGAGATAAGACTGTGCTTCACAATGCAGTGAAGTTAGGAGAGCTCTGAGACAGAAGCCTTGGAAGCCAGAATCTGAACCCTGAAGGAAGACCTCCAAACAGCAGAGCCTTGGCAATCCCCCTCCCCAATCGTGGTCAATGATTTGGAAGAAGAGGAGGGGAATTGCCAAATTTGTACCCTCTCCCCCTCCCCCACCCTGCACAGACTTGGAACACAGTAAGCCAAGAGTGTCTGGGCCAGAGGACTATGGCCCAAGTTGGGTGCTCCAATGATGGCAGTGACTGGAGCTGCTGAGGCAGTGGCAGGGTGGACTAGGAAATGCAGTAGCAGTTGGGAGGGATGGTGTCTCAAGCTCCCTCTGTCTCACAGTTAAAGAGTGAGCCCATGTGGCTGTGAGCTGACCAACATTTCTTGTGGCCCAAGAAGAAGGAGGTGAGGAAAAAACCTGGGGATGTGATCCAGGGGGGCCATCCTGTGTGTCTGGAAGACCATATGGCTGTGCCACCCTCCCAAGAAGAAGGAGGAAATATCCTTTGGAAATTTGAATAGGGAGATGGCCAAGGAACCCACCTACAGTGGGGGCTAGAAAAGGTGAAAGCCATGCTGCTTTCCTGGGTATTGGGCAACTGTGCCTCTCATGAGTATACTGTTTCTGTGTCCCCCATTCCTGAGTATATACTTGGCATTGATGTGCTCCAAAGACTGTGGCTACAAACCACTGTGAAAGAGCTCCAGATATTTTTGGGCCTGCTAGGGTACTGGAAAGTGTTCGTGCCCCACCTCACTGAAGTTGTTCACCCTTTGGACATTTTGGTAAAAAAAGGAGCAATCCAGGATTGGACCTCAATCTTGGAGCAAGCATTCCAAGAAGCGAAGCACATCATTAAATGTGCTCAGGCCTTGCATGCCCTGGATCCTGCTAGACCTTGTGCACTAGATGCGCATGTGACACAAGAAGACTTTAGGTGGAATCTGAAGCAATGATCAGAACAGCTATGTCAGCCCTGGGGATTCTGGTCCCAACAATGGGAGGAAGCAGAGTTATGGTACTCTCTGACTGAAAAGCAACTGGCTGCAGTGTATGCCGCCCTGTTGTCTATGGAGGCTATAATAGGAACTGCCCCCATGACAGTAAGGACCACTTACTCCCTCACAGGGTGGGTCCAACACTGGATAGCCAAGCCTTGTGGTGGAATGGCCCAGACATCTATGTTGGCTAAGTTGGGGTGGGGGTGGCGGGCTTATCTGCTGCAAAGGAGTACTCTGTCCACTAGCCTGCTGTGGGCTGAGTTTCAGGAAGTGTTGTTGGGCTTTGTTACCTATGTAAATGAAAAATTTACTGTTCCTGCCCCTATAGAAGAAATAGAAGCTAGCCCCTTCCATGAAAGGCAGGCACCTATTCCCCCAGATGCATGGTACGCTGTTGGGTCCAGTGGGGTCAGCATGCCATGTGAACTGCTGTGTCAATTCAACCAGAAAGAGATATGATCTGGTTTGACACTGGCGTAGGTCAGGGTAGCCAGTGGACAGAACTGCAAGCTGTGTGGCTCGTGGCTGCCAATGAAGCACAGCCCCTGACTATTTGTATAGACAGTTGGGCAGTGTACTGAGGAATGACATTATGGATCTCTACATGGCATGCAAATAAATGCATGGTTATGCATAGGCCATTATGGGGGCAGGCCTTGTGGCAAGACCTATGGGAATTAGGCCACCAGAAACAAATCACTGTATATCATGTGACTGGGCATGCACTCCTCACTTCCCCTGGGAATGATGAGGCTGACACATGCGTTGGGGAACTATTATCTTGTTGCCCTTTGGGGACAAGAGATGAAGAGAAACTTACAAATAGTGCCCTGGGTGATCAGGACATGGCCCCTGATCTTAAAGGTGACATACCTAGGGCCAGCAGACCACAAAATGCTTCTTTGTGGCACCTTTGTGATTTCCCTATGGCCCATTATGAGTTCTCCACTGTTGTTACAAGTAGATGCTGAGCCCCTAGTTGAGGCATGAAAGGTCTGGTTGTTCGCACCCAGGAAGGCCCCCTCTTCCAGCCACCATCTTATCAGCTGACCAGAAATTTGCTTCTATATTGCCTGAGGATCATGATTCACCATTTTTAGTTCCAATAACTGTTTTGTCTTTTCTCCCCTAGAGTGCAAAGGAACACCTAAGTGGACTGGGTTCATACCTATGCCTCAGTGACTAACCAATCAGCATGCTAGGTCTGCACTGAACCCCCCCAAGCACATATGCTGGCCTCCAATGGTGTATCTCTCCAGCTTCTGTCTCTAATTGGACTCTGTTACAGCACCAGTGGACCAATGCACATTCCTTGTGGAATGTGACCTGGACCAGCATTTGTGCTGGGGTAGAGCAGTGGTGTGACTGGTCCCAGCCATTGGTCAGCTTCTCCACGTAGAGTGGCTCGGGGTTGGCTCATGGCTGGGAACATGGGGTTAGCTGGGCCAGCCCCCTCTGTGTTAAGAGTCTCAAGGAATGGGCCCTGGTGGGCTGAAGTCCTGTGAGTCTGTGTCAGAGACATGCTCTTGGGCATTGCTGGGAGGCACAGAATAGTGCACAGACTGCAGTTCTCACTGGGACCCTCTGGCTGTGTGCCTCATATGGGTGACGTTACTTGCCCAGAAATTGGACAGGCCATTTTACCTGGGGATGGCCCTATTTGCCTGTCTCCCAGTCACTTGTTGCTATAGCCTATACTGCTGTTGTGGTATATGGGTGCAGGCCTTTGCCCTCCTCACCAAGGGACCCTCACAGAAGACCCCCCCACACATAGATTGTATGCTGAGGAACCCTGAAGGGGTGGGTTGTAGGGAGAATAAAGTCAGTCAGGCTCCCTCACCCAGATGTCTGGGCAACTAAGAGAAGTAGTATTCCCATAACCTTGAAAATGGGCCCACATGCACAGAATCATGCTTTGTTGTATAATATATGGCTCCCTGACAGCTTTGTGTGCATTTAGTATATAAGGGAGTTGGGACTTCCTGCGGTGTGACATACAGTGGTACATGCAGTGTGACTTGGTTTGTGGCATGCGTGGATCACCCCACCCTTGAATAAAGGCATGTCAGTCCTTCCCATGGCTCTGCAAATATTCTTCCATCTGCCCAAATCCTGTGTGAACCTGTCTGGCCTTGAAAGATTGTAACACATCCAGAAAAAGAACTAAACAAAATACGGATAAGCAATCTTTCAGGTGCAGAGTTCAAAACACTGGTAAGGATGCTCAAAGAACTTAGTGAGGACTGCTACAGGATAAAAAAGATGCAGTTAGAAATGAAGGACACACTAATTGAGATAAAGAACAATTTACAGGGAAACAACAATAGAGTGGATGAAGCTGAGAATCAAATCATTGATTTGGAACATATGGAAGCAAAAAGCAACCAATCATAACAATAAGAAGAAAAAAGAATCCAAAAATGAAGTACAGTACAAGCAGCCTCTGGGACAATTTCAAGTGTTCCAATATTCACATAGTAGGGGTGTCAGAAGGACAAGAGAAAGAGTAAGAAATTAGAAATGTATTTGAAAAAATAATGAAAGAAAACTTCCCTAATTTGGTGAAAGATATAGACATGTGAGTCCAGGAAGCAGAGAGTCCCAAAGAAAATGGATACAAAGAGGCCCACTCCAAGAAACATCATAATTAAAATGCTAAAAGTTAAAGAGAGGATCTTAAAACAAGCAAGAAAAAAGAAGTTAGTTACCTACAGGGGAATTCCTATGAGTGTCAGCTGATTTCTCAAAAGAAAGTGTACAGGCTAGAAGGGACTAGCAAGAAATATTCAAAGTCATGAAAAGCAGGGACCTACAGGTAAAATCAATCTACCAAGCAAAGCTATCATTTAGAATTGAAGAGCAGATAAAGAGCTTCCCAGACAAGAAAAAACTAAAGGAGCTCATCATCACCAAACAATTATTATATAAAATGTTAAAGGGACTTAATTAAGAAAAAGAGGATCAAACCTATGAATAATAAAGTGGCAAAAAATACAAATCTAGATCAATTGAATCAAAAAACAAACTAAGCAAACTGGAAGAGCAGAGACAGAATCATAGATGTGGAGGGCATTTTGATGTTTGCCAGATGGGAGGGAGGTGGGGGGGAATGGATGAAGAGGTGAGGAGAATAAGAAGTACAAATAGGTAATTATAGAATAGCCATGGGGATGTAAAGTATATTATAGGAAATCAAGTAGCCAAAGATCTTATATGCATGACCCATGGACATGAACAATCGTGGGGGGATTACCTGAGGGAGTGAGAGTACTTGGTGGAGGGCAGGTAAAGGAGGAAAAATCAGGATAATTGTAAATGGCATAATCAATAAAATGTAATTTAAAAAACAAGACATATGAAAATAATGATGGAAGGAGACTTACATTGATGAACACACAAAAATAAATATTAAGGTAAATTATTTTGAATATTTTTCCATGGCTCTTGAGTTAAAAGACTTTACTATATTGTTCAGCTGGCTATTCAAAAAATCAATGCTATGTTTGAAGTGCTAGAGTGACCAATCCATCCTGGTTTGCCCAGAACCTTTCTGGTTTGAACACTGGAAGTTCCATGTTGTGGGAACCTTCTTAGACCCAGGCTAATTGGGACAGTCTGTTGCCCTTGAAATGACAGAATTAGCCACTATGCATTGCCTGTGTTGAACAATTATAAACAAAAATATTTCCAAAGTTGAGGAAAAAATTCATTCAGTATAACTGAAGTGGAATCTTCCAAGATGTGCAACAGCTGATGGTGGTAAAAACAAAACAAAACAAAACAAAACAAAACAAAACAACAGACCACAATGTGGAGCAGAAAAAGGCTTAGACAAATGTAGATTTTGTGAAAATATAAGGTGTTTAAAGCCTGTTCATTGTATTGTTGACAAGCAAGTCCTTAAAAAAATATGTGAACCTATCCTGCATTATTGAACCAATTGTGACACTGGTGTGCTTCATTTGTTGTGGACTTGGCCATCGTTGATTCCTTGTATTTCTGATAAATAAAAGCTAAATAATCTGACTTGCCCTACCACACAGCAATTTGATGAGTTTACAGTGGTAAAGTTTTATTGAGACTTTCTGACTTCAGGACCGAGGCTGTGAGTTTCTGAATGAGAAGAGCCTCCCTTGAACACTGAATGGCTTTGGAAATTAGCTTTTGCTGCAGATTTGATGTTTCTGAATGAATTTAAGTCAATGAATTCAACTTAAAATTGCCAGTCAGAGCACCACTTATATTTGAACCTTCTATGGTGCTAAAGTCACTTTGATGACGATACTTGAATAAATGTCACACTGCTTTCTATGCTGTCAAAAGCTAAAACAAGATCTCCATACCCAAATTTGCAGCAGATATCTTTCCTAGCCTTGAGCTACAGTTCCAGACCTCAATACAAGTGCAAAAGAAATGTTTATGCTTCAAAATATATTTAACTAGTATTGCAAATCTACCACCTTTCAGCTGAAGGTGCAATGTAATGAATGGCATACTAAAAGGCAGATATCAAGACAAGAAACTAACAGAGTTCTATAAATGCCTTACAAGTAAGGAATATACTAAAAATCATATGCTTGGGGATTGATATCAGTACTTCACAGTACCTATCTGTGTGAAAAAAACATTTCAAAAGATGAAGTACACATACCTACATTACTGGTTTGATTCCCAGTCGGGGCATGTACACAAGGCAACCAATTGATGTTTCTCTAACTCTATCTCTCTCCCCCTGCCCTCTTGCCCTCTTCTCTCTCTAAAATCAATACACATATCCTTGGGTAAGGGTTTTTTTAAAAAGATGAAGTACATAAAATGTTATTACAGGTTTGCATTAAAAATGAACATTTGCAAGTGCTTTGATGATAGAAAACATTAACTTCACACCTTCTACAAAAATTAACTCAAAATATATCATAGACCTAAATGTGGGGGAGCAGGCTCTGTTCACAGAGCACCCCTGTCCACCATGGGTGAGAATAAGTCTACCAAGACATGGTCTACTTGGGGAGGAAAGGTGGCCAATCTCTCAGAGGAGAAGGGTCAGGAGCCTTTTCCTCAGTGGGCTTTTATTGGGTTCAGTTTGCATAGGAATTCAGGTAAAGCCCATCAATGATTGTCAGGCAGTAAGGATCAAACAATAGATAACATACAAAGAACTCTGAAGTCAGGGTCAGTTAGCTAAAGGGCCATAAAACTTTGGGAGACAAACTCATTTCATCAGAAAATTGAGGGCACTCTTAGCAAAGCAGTTTTCGCAGGATTTTATGTATTCTTTCTTAGGCCTGATTGCCCCAGGGAACTGCCCATTCCTGCCCAGGGCTCCACCGCCCTCTGGCATTGTTTCAGGCTTAAGTCAGTCAGGGGAAGTAAGGCAGCCAAGAGATTAGGAGATTTCTTACAGACAAAATGAGGACTCAGGCTGTGTCAAAGCTGAGGGGTGAGGGGCCATCACTGCCTTTCTCTATAGGCCTCCAAGTCCTTCCCTGAGGGCTCCTTCATGATTGTGCCTATCTTAAGTTGTCCCTTCTTTGAGGAATCTTACTGTCACTGGTTAACCAGTCAGGCTCAAGGCCAAGCAGGGTGAAATAAAGGGGGCAGAGGCAGTGCCCCTGCCAGAGAGATAAGCTTTCTCTTCTTGGTGGCTTACGGTCCCAAGGTCTCTCATTCAGCCTTAGCTATGGTGGGTTACAGCTTCTGAAACCAGGCAGGGCAGTTCTCAACATAAATGTAAAACATAAAACTATAAAACTTATAGAAGCAAACATTGGAGAAAAATCTCCATGACTTGGTGTTATGTAAAGAGTTCTTAGACATGATGCCAAAAGCATAATCCATTTAAAAAAATGATAAATTGAACTTAAAATTTAATTAACTCTTTGTTTAAGACACTGTTAAGAGAATGAAAAGATAAGCTACACACTGGGTGAAAATATTTGCAAAGTACCTTTTACCCAGAATAGACCTCTCAAGACAGCCCAAATTATCCAGGAACCCAACTTTTGCCTCCTGACCATAAATGGAAAGTAATATAGACTATTTTCATCACTTGTATTCCCATTAAGGACTCAAGCATGATTTAAGGTATGTGATAACTAACATTTATTAAATATTCGAATGTATCAGATACTGTGAACATTTTAAATATATTAACTGAATTAAAAAAAAACTACAAAGTAAATATTACTATTCTCATCCAAGATATGAGGAACCTGAAGCCCAGAAACTTAAATAACTTGCCTGAAGCTAGTATGTGGTCAATGTATAGCCAATTAAGCTGTCTAAGGCCTTAAAGTTTCCTTTCAACAGGATGAACATGAATACTAGGTTGTTAGTTGCCACGTTAAAAAAGAAAGATGTGAAATCTTTGTGCTTACAAGACCCGGTGACCTTTTGAAGTGGAGGCGGAAATGGGGCACCTGGAGAAGGGTGAGAGGAGAAGACAAATGAGAGTTCCATTCTTTATGTGCTCAGCTGTGAAATATTGAAAACACCGAAACATTAGGTGGCAATAGATCCCAGGCACTTAAACCTACTGTCAACTCATTTTACTTAAAGAGATTGGTGAGATAGCATAATTCCTAAAGGGATTTAGACCTTAATGGTAACAAACTTAAAAAAAAAAACAGAAACAAAAAAATCCCACTTCCCTGAGAAGCATCACTAACATATACAGCACCAATTTCTACACAACTAGAGGGCAGAAACTACTACTATGAAATAACTCTTAAGCAACTGGATGCTTACTAACACCCTTTGGATAGCTAGTTACTGTTGAAAAATATAGTTGCCAAAGGACTCCAAATCACCAGCAATACACATACTAATTACATAATCCATGAAAGTTTTAACTTATCTAATTACATGTAAATGTATGAGTAAATATAGCTTACCTTAATTGTGCAATAATGTGAGCAGTTTTATCATTTGGTGTTTCCCAGTGCATATTAGAATTTGGTGGCTCTGTTTAAAAAGAAAATTTCAACTGGATGAAAGATGGTGAAGGGATTAACCAAAGCACATACATGCATAACACATAGACATAGACAACAGTATGGTGATGGTCATGTAATAGGGTGCAGCCAAGGGAGGGCCCCCAAATAGGGATTTGTAATGGGGTCCAGAAATTGGTGTCCAGAAAATATTAGAAAAAAATATATATAGGATATTTTCACCCCTAAAAGTCTGAGCTGGGGGATGGGACACAAGGAGCAGGGTCATTGAGAGTTGTTTTGAATAGCAACAGTTTTGCAGATAACCTCTAGAAGGGTCATTTAACATATCTATAACCTTTAAATGGTTTCATAGATATGTTAAATAGCCGTGGTCATGCTTTGAGTCAGGGGCATGCAAGTGACTTCAACCCATGATGTAACTGGGAAGCAACTCCCCCTGGTTACAGAGCCTGCGCAAGAGCTTGGAGGTGATTGACTCCATGCCATGGGGCCACACTTGCCTGGACTTACTATGGCAGCCCAGTAAAGCTGGAAAAATATGGGAATGCTGGCAGCTGTGGCCAGTTGTGGGAGGAGAAAGAAATGGTGCGGCAGAGGAAGATTGGCTCTGGGATTTAAACCCAGGTGCAGCAACCATGTGGGGGTATTTTGGGGGCCACACAGCTTTGGCAGAGAACTATGGACTTCTACTTCTTTTTCTGAGATATAGTACCCCAGACCCGGCAGAGGGAAAATGAAGGATTGTGCATTTGTGGGAATTCTAAAGGACTTTGGGATCTCAATGAAGACATTAAGTCACTACTCTTAAGTTTGTATAACTCTTTAAATAAATAATCCCTTTCCTTTTCACCAATCTCTGGTATTAAGAGACATCTTCCTCTGGTGGAGGGCAAGGTGAACCTAGTACAGGTGGGGGGAACCCCCAGGAGCACAAGAGTAGGTCCATTCAGTAGTAGAATATCAGTCTGCCCCCAACCCTCAGTCTGTTCTATAATAATCAGAGGGCAGGAGGAGCAGGGACTGGGTGGAGGTGGTCAAAGGGGGAAAAGTGGGGACATCTGTAATAGTGTCAAAAATAAAAATAAAATATTTTTTGAAGAAAATTTAAAATAAAAAAGAAAATTTTTACGTAAGAGACCTTTTTCTTACTACCATAATCTCTGAGTGACATTTTTAGCCAATGGTGTTCAGAGTATTTCCTATTTTCCACTCTCTGTGCTCATTTAGGTTTGTTTGACTTATTTATTTATTTAGGCCTGAATTATTAGCATGGAGTAAAACACTGGACTTAGAATTTGAGGCTTTTTCTACTTCCATTAATACATTTCAACATTTTGGAATTATTTTTTCAAGTTGTATCTTGGCAATATATTTCTAGCCTTTTTTCTCCCCAAAACAAAGAAAAATCCATACCTGCTTGGAAAGTAAGGGATTAACTAGGGTCAGGAGATAACATCTCGTTTACCCAGTTATATAATGTTTCACATACCTGTCTACAAATTTCTCCAGTTCCGGTAACCAATTTGTTTTATAATTAAATTACTTACCAAGTAGCCAGGTGTCCAGCTCTGCTTCTATTTGTGCTAACGGAAAGAAGGAAATGAATTTTCATTTTATTTGGCAGTGGTATTATGGAAGTTCCTTTTTTGTGCTGGTAAGTGGCCAATTTTAGAATCTCCCCTGTTATAAATAAATGCTGTCAACCGTACAATGCCTGGGAAAAGAAATTCAGACATTTGATACTTGCCAAACATAATTTCCATAGCAAGTGTGCCATGAATAATGCCATTGTCTTCTGGCAGCTCCATTCACAGGTGCTCCTGTGGTTTGAGTATTCCAGAGCAAGTGCAGGAGCACCAGTTGGGAGGCAAGCAGGACTTTTTTAAAAATTATATTTTATTGATTATGCTATTACAGTTGTCCCATTTCTCCCCCATCATTCCCCTCCACCCTGCACACCCCCTCCCACCCACATTCCCCCCTTTAGTTCATGTCCATGTGTCATAAGTTCTTCAGCTTCTACTTTTCCCACATTATTCTTGCCCTCCCCCTGTCTATTTTCTACCCACCATCTATGCTAACTTATTCTCTGTACCTTTTCTACCTCTCTCCTCCTCCCACTCCTCAGTTGCTAACCCTCCCTGTGATCTCCATTTCTGTGGTTCTGTTCCTGTTCTAGCTGTTTGCTTAGTTTACTTTTGTTTTAGCTGTGGTTGTTAATATCCGTGAGTTTGCTGCCTTTTTACTGTCTCATTTTTCATCTTCTTTTTCTTAGATAGGTCCCTTTAACATTTCATATAATAAGGGCTTGGTGGTGATGAACTCCTTTAACTTGACCTTATCTGAGAAGCACTTTATCTTTCCTTCCATTCTAAATGACAGCTTCGCTGGATAGAGGAATCTTAGATTCAGATCCTTGACTTTCATGACTTGGAATACTTCTTTCCAGCCCCTTCTTGCCTGTAAGGTCTCTTTTGAGAAATCAACTGACAGTCTGATGGGAACTTTATTGTAGGTGACTGTTGCCTTATCCCTTGCTGCTTCTAGAATTCTCTCCTTCATTTTAATCTTGGCTAATGTAATTATGATGTGCCTTCATGTGTTATTCCTTGGGTCCACCTTCTTTGGGACTCTCTGAGTTTCCTGGACTTCCTGGAAGTCTATTTCCTTCTCCAGATTGGGGAATTTCTCCTTTATTATTTGTTCAAATAAGTTTTCCACTTGTTGCTCTTCCTCTTTGCCTTCTGGTACCCCTATAATTCAAATGTTGTGATGTTTAAAGATGTCCTGGAGGTTCCTAAGCCTGTCCTTATTTTTTTTGAATTCTAGTTTCTTCATTCTTTTCTGGTTGGTTCTTTCTTTCTTCCTTCTGGTCCACTCCATTGATTTGAGTCCCAGTTTTCCTCCCATCACTATTGGTTCCCTGTGCGTTTTCCTTCATTTCACTTACTGTAGCCTTCATTTGTTCATCTAATTTGCAACCAAAATCAACCAATTTTGTGAGCTTCCTAATCACTAGTGCTTTGAACTGTGCATCTGATAGGTTGGCTACCAGTGCTTTGAGCTGTGCATCTGATAGATTGGCTAACTCTTGGTCGCTTAGATGAATTAGCTCTGAGGCTTTGATCTATTCTCCCATTTGAGCCATTTTTTTGGTTTGTTTTTTGTTTTTGGTCTGGTCACAGCTGTTATGTAATGAGGGACGAAGCCTTAGGTGTTCACCAGGGTGGGGCAACCCAGTGGCTGGGTTGTGATGCTGGATGTGGGGGGGGGGGTCCCAGAGGGAATAATGGTGCTTGCTCTGCTCTCTCTCGGATTCTAGTCCCTTCTGCTGCTTTCCCTAAGCAAATTGTGCCCTTCTGGTGCTGATTTCTGTGTGGGTGGGTTTGTGTATGTTCTAGGACCCTGTGGGTCCCTCTAATGAACTCTCCTGTGAGTCTGGGATTCTCTCCTGGCACCTCAACCCCCACAAGTGTTTTCAATCAGTGCTTTTAGGCTTTATTTCCTGGTGCTGGGGCCCTGCGTTGCGCAGTCTGTCTTGCTGCCTGTTTTTGCCTGGTTTTGTAGAAGAAAAGTCAACTAGGACAAGGTGACCCAGAAGAAGGACTGGGAAATGGAAAAGAGTTTTGTTTAGGTTACTTAGAAACCGCCAAACCGTCTGGTTTCGGTTAGGTAGTCATAACTTCTGCTTTGGCTTCCATACACCCAGCTTCCGATAAGGACACCTCAACCCGAGAGTCATTTTTGCATCAGCTTCTGTACCTCCTACTTCTGCCACATAGGATAGGGCATCTGGAGAGCAATAAAAGCCCTGCTCAGCCAAGGTTCAGGGCCCAGAATTTGGAGACTGCCTCCTTTGGGTCCGCGCATGTAATAAAGCCTCACTCCGCTACCCTGAATTGCATCAGAGTCATTATTTTCCGAATTATTTTCCATAACATTTTGGTTCCCTGACTGGGAAACAACTCACACGAGCAGGCTGTTTGCCTCTGGTGAAGGCGGCCAGGACTGACGGGGTGAGCCAGCAACTGGAGGGAAGCACGTGCTCCATTGATTTTGGGTCCTGGAAAGCTGCAGCTCGCCTCCGCCTGGGGTTCTGAGCCGCCCTTCAACCCAGGCAGGTGGGGAAAGGAGACTGAGGCTTTTCTGGAAGGCCTCGAATCAGTAAGTGCCCCGGGGACTGGACTCGAGACCAGAAAGGGGGCTGATCACCCTCTCAGGCCCCAGTGGCCTCAGACATCCAGACCAGGTTTCTCTCTCTCGGGAGGGAACTCAGGCCCTAGTGGCATCAGATATCCGGACCAGGTTTCCCTTTCTCGGGGAGGGAAAAGTAATAAACTCTGCGAAATTGTGTGTGTGAAAGAGAGTGAATGTGTTTGTGGCTCCACAGGCATCAGCCTACAGAGCATGAGTGGGCCCTAACCTGCGGTTCCTCGGTCTGTCATACGGCATAACAGCTGGGAAGCTAACCCGGACTCTACGCAGGCAGCCTTAGCTAAGACAGACCTAAGTTCCTCGCGAGAGGAGAAGCCAGGCGGGTGAGTGAGAGAACCCTGAAACCCTTTGTGTGTCTGCGCCTTAAGGGAGGAAACGTGGGGAGCGTATGGGCAGAAGGAAATCCACCAGGACTTGCCACTGGCCACACTCCAGTAATCATAGATTTGAAACTGGGGGTGCAGCCTCGCTGTCTCAGGCAGTACCACATACCCAAGGGAGCCAGGATAGGGATATTGGTCCTCTGCCTGTTGCAGTGGAACACACCGCTCCCCCTGTTAAGAAGAACCACTGTACCAGGCCCTAAGCGGGGCCGAGACTGCCCCATTTAACTGGGGACCAGAGCAGCAGAGTGCCTTTGAAATACTAAAAGAACTCCTGGTCAGAGCTCCAGCCCTCAGCCTGCCCAACCCTGACAAGCAGTTCTCCCTGTTTGCCCATGAATGAGATAAGGTAGCCCTAGGGGTCCTGACTCAGGAGGTCAGACCTTGGCACAAGCCTGTAGCCTATCTGTCCAAGTAGCTAGACAATGTTGCAGCAGGATTGCCCCCCCCCCCTTTGCTTGAGGGTGATAGCAGCCACAGAGACTGTTTTGACAAGGACACAGATGGCTCTGGTTCTGAAGGTCTTTAACAGAGATAAGGTGTTTGCAAGGTCTAAGCTTTAGGAAAACTGCAAGATGTGCCTGCAAATTTAGGGACTTTTAGTGGAAGGTACCAGTGGTGCTAGGGATTTTTTTGCTGCCGCATACTAAGTTTAAGTATAGTCCTTCCCAGTGTGGGAAAGAAACTAGGATTAAAAGTGAATAATGGTTAAAAATCTGGATGTGTAGGAATATGTATAAAGGATGTGAAAATTTTAAACCTGGAAGAATGGAAACCTCAACTGCACTTTTTCTGGCATTATGGGAATGTGGTTTCAGTAGGGAATTGTTTCTGAGCAGAATCCTGTATCTGTAAGACCTAATTTAAGGTCACCTGTAACCGGTTGGGGAGAATGCCCTTGTCACTTGGGACTCAGGAAAGGTCATTTGGGGCTGATGTGTTTCAGTCTGAGGTGAAAGAGCATGTCTCTGCCAAGAGACTGGGCCTGAAAGAGCATGTCTCTGTGAGGCACCAATGGACGCATTGGTGCAAGAGAATGCCTCTACCTGTGTATTGTTTCAGATTTTGCTCTGTATCTGCTCTGGAAAGGAAATTGAGGATTCCAGGGAAGGTTGAAACTTCATAATCTGTAGGAAAGTGAACAAGGAAAAGAAAGATTAGAAGGTTTGTGAACATTGCAGAAGGTCTGTGGGGAACTGTAAAGATAAATGGAAAAGTGAAAGTTTTGGGAAGGAATTATGTGGTGTTAGTTAGTAATGGAATGTATAAGGCATAGAGATGCAATTTTTGTGATATTAGAAGGAAAAGGATTTCCCTTCATACTTTGTGTTTTTCTCCCTACCTGATCCCTCCAGAATTTGGCATTCTGATGGAGTAATTGATGACATAAGGTTTCTTTGCATAAAACCAATAAGACTAGTTGTTAATAGTGGTTTTGTTAACCAAGATTGACTGGAATGTCACACCTGAAGGAAGCAAGTATGGGTCCTGGTTGTCACCAGAAAGCCCTGAGGAACTGGGATTGACTTGGGTAGCTAGTGAAAGCCCACGAGGAAAAGCCTAGTACTTTGGTTGGTTGTGCGGTTTGTGCCAGTCTTTCCAGGGAAGGAACGAAGGTTGCCTTCCTGAAAGATGGCTAAAAAGGAACCTGTAGGCACAATGGAAGGCTCAAGGATTTGAGTGCAACGACTGGTACAGGCGAAGCCAGATGGCAGATGTGTGGCTCTGTTTCTGTGCCCTGAAGGGCAGACTGAGAAGTCGATCTAAGGGTTCCCTGTGTGAGTTCCAGCAAAGCAGACTTAAAGATCATAGGTGATCCAGGCTGCTCTTTGTGTATTTATGCAAATGAACAGTCAAAATTAAAAGCAGGACCCAAAGTAGTCCCTGTAATAACAATGAGGGTGATTTTAAGGAGAAAAATTATGATTTAAGGAAAATCACAAAGCTCAGTATCAGACATCAGAATGGCGCAGCTAACTGTCTTGAAAGTTTGCTTTCATTTGAAAATTGAAACTGGGTTTGCAATGTCACCAAGGATGTGCAATTACAGGCAGGAAGGACCTTGCAACCGAGTGTCTTACCAAAGGACCATCTCACAGCCACAGAGACTGTTTTGGGGATTGTTGTATGAATTAACCTGGGTGTTCTTCTGTTTTCATAGGGCATATGCCTATGACCTCATTACCTGGGTGATTGGTTGCCATATAGGCCTCACTTGAGAAGCCCACTTTCATTGTCACCCCATGAGGCTCAACGGTTTGGCTGAACTAAGTGGTTGGGTTGGTGAAGGGTTGGGGCAGTCTGTGGGCTTCACTTTAGAACTAATTTGCCCTTTTCTGTCTTGATGGCCTGGACAGAAAGGGCCCAGATATCTGAAAGGAGGGAAATCCCAATATAGTCCCCTCAGCCCCAGTAAAGTATACTGGCCACTAGAGTTTTAGATAGGTGTAACATGCCTTGTATACCTTCCTCCAGATAAGCCATTTCTTTACTTAAGACCCTGCCTTGGTCTTAGTGGTTATGATTTAATTGTGATTCCAATTCTCTTTCAAATCTATCTCCTCCAGAATATGACCTGACCAGAATGCCAACTGTCCAGTAATGCCAGCCTTTGGACACCAAGCCTGCGACTTCCTGTTGACTGCCAACTGACCAGGATTCTGTAAAGTCCTTCCCCTTACAGGAAGGACTCCCTCTGTGCTGCACCCCTTCCTTTCAGGGCACCCCTGACCCAAGGGTAGGTAAGACGATGTCCATGTCCAGCCAGAAGTAGTTACAAGAAGATGAGACCTTTGTCCATTGTCCTTTATATGATTATAAACTTTGCCAGAGGGAGGAGATTCCATGAGGTTTCACCAGAGTACAGGCCCCCACAGCTTTGGTAGAAAAAATATACACAAACTCCAGGATATCCAGAACAAGATTAAGAACCAGGACCAACCTTGGGCATCCACCCCTTGGTGGCAATCTATCATGTATTCAGTTTTAGCCCCAGTAATAGGCCCTTTATTATTATTGTTCCTAGCTATTACAGTTGGTCCATGCCTGCTTCAGACTTTAGTCCAACAGATAGAGACACCATTATAATAGAATACCCCAAGTAGATAGTAACCCCGAATTTAGCTATTGATACTGAGAATAATAATATGTCTCAGCATCAAAAGGGGGGAATGTAGAAGAAAAGTCAACTAGGACAAGGTGACCCAGAAGAAGGACTGGGAAATGGAAAAGAGTTTTGTTTAGGTTACTTAGAAACTGCCAAACTGTCTGGTTTTGGTTAGGTAGTCATAACTTCTGCTTTGGCTTCTGTACACCCAGCTTCCGATAAGGACACCTCAACCCGAGAGACATTTTTGCATCAAGCTTCTGTACCTCCTACTTCTGCCACATAGGATAGGGCATTCGGAGAGCAATAAAAGCCCTGCTCAGCCAAGGTTTGGGGCCCAGAATTTCGAGATTGCCTCCTCTGGGTCTGTGCGTGTAATAAAGCCTCATTCCATTACCCCGAATCGCACCAGAGTCATTATTTTCCAGATTATTTTCCATAACAGTTTATCTGCACACGAATGTGTGACCGTGGTCAGCCACCTCGTGCACCTTGCTTGGTCTGCTTGTTGCCTCCCTGCGCATGGTAACCCCTGCCTGTGCGCCTGGGGTGTGCCAAACACTGCCTGTTCCCCCCCAGGACCACTAGCCACTGCTTTTTTCCTGCTGCAACCCCTCTCCGCTGGCTGCCGACCCACCCCTCTTACTGGTCTGGGTGAATTGTTGTCGGACCTCTATACAATTCAATTTTCTATCTGTTCTGGTTGGGTTTTTTTGGTTCTATATTTCTGTTGTCCTTAATCTTGGTTGTGAGAGGAGGCACAGTGTGTCCACTTATGCCTCCCTCTTGGCTGGAAGTCTTGGCAAGCTGGATTTTTGCAAAAGGAGCCCTGAAGAAATCCTAATTATCTGTCCCAAAGAGAAACTATTCAGGTGTTTTTTGGCAGTGATACTGGGTAATCAATGACAATTTTTTTTCTTCTGAAGGATTGTGTCAATTTTTTTTTTCTATTTTTGCTTTAACACTTAGCTACATGATAAATATTGTGTCCTTTTTCTAATCAGCTTTTTAAAAAAATTGTTGCTGATTCATGCCTGGTATAATAAAAAAAGGCTAACAAGTAGTTTAGTAAATGCAAATTGCATAACTGTTTCCCATGTTGCAAATTTGTACTTAGCTAGTTATCTGATTTGATGTTAATGTAGAAGCAACCATATAAAAGCATAGTTATTCATCTGACTCATTATTTATGAATTCCTTGCGACTTTTTCCTTTTACTTTATAAATTTAATTTATTAGCTGAATAGGTAACACATACAAAAGGTACAAAACTTCAAATGGTTCCAAAAGGTATGGAGGGAGAAATCAGTCTCTGTCCATGAGTTGCTCACCCTGCTCCCACCCACTGGCATGTCACTCAGTAGAGAAGGGCTCTCCCACTTCATCACCTGCAGCAGCTAATCTCACCTTCTCACTCCCTAGGGGTACTATGCTCCCTCATCTGGAAGTGCCTGCTGCTCCATCACTTGAATAAAAAGCCCCTGTTGATCCTCCCCTTTTTTAGAGTTTATTTTTAAGTATATTTTATTGATTATGCTATTATACTTATCCCATACTTTTCTCCCTTATATCCCCCCTCTACCCTGTACCCCCCTTCCCTCCAGCATTACTCCCCTTAGTTCATGTCCATGGGTCATACATACAAGTTCTTCGGATTCTCTCTTTCCCATACTATTCTTAACCTCTCCCTGTCTATTTTGTACCTACCAATTATGCTTCTTATTCTCTGTACTTTCCCCCCCATTCTTCCCTCTTCCACCTCCTGCTGATAACCCTCTATTTCTGTGATTCTGTTCCTGTTCTAATGTTTGCTTAGTTTGTTTTTGTTTTTAGGTCAGTTGTTGATAGTTGTGAGTTTGTTGTCATTTTACTGTTCATAGTTTTTGATTTTTTTCTTAGATAAGTCCCTTTAACATTTCATGTAATAAGGGCTGGTCACGATGAACTTCTTTAACTTGACCTTATCTGGAAAGCACTTTATCTGCTCTTCCATTCTAAATGAAAGCTTTGCTGGATAGAGCAATTTTGGATGTAGGTCCTTGCCTTTCCTGACTTGAAATACTTCTTTCCAGCCCCTTCTTGCCTGTAAGTTTTTTTTTTTTTTTTTTTTTTAGAGGTCAGCTGATAGTCTTATGTGAATTCCTTTGTCTTTCTCCTTTTCTCTTGTTGCTTTTAAGATTCTCTCCTTATCTTTAATTTTGGGTAATTAAATTATGGTGTGTCTTGGTGTGTCCTCCCTTGGGTCCAACTTCTTTGGTACTCTCTGAGCTTCCTGGACCCCTGGAAGTCTATTTCCTTTGCCAGATTGGGGAGTTCTTCATTATTTGTTCAAATAAGTTTTCAATTTCTTGCTCTTCTTCTTCTCCTTCTTGCACTCATATGAGTTGAATGTTGGCACATTTAAAGTTGTCCCAGAGGTTCCTAAGCCTTTCCTCATTTTATTGAATTCTTGTTTCTTCATTCTGTTCTAGTCAAATGTTTATTTCTCCCTTCTGTTCCAAATCACTGATTTGAGTCCTGGTTTCCTTCCCATCACTGTTGGTTCCCTGTATATTTTTCTTTATTTTACTTTGTATAGCCTTCACTTCTTTTATTTTATGTCCATACTCAATCATTTCTGTGAGCATCCTGATTACCAGTGTTTTGAACTCTGCATCTGACAGGTTGGCTATCTCCTTGTTGCTTAGTTCTTTTTCTGGAATTTTGATTTCTCCTTTCATTTGGGCCATATTTCTTTGTATTGGCACACCTGTTATGTTGTAAGGGGTGGAGTCTTAGGTATTCATCAGGGTGAGGGAACCCACTTGGCTGTGTTGTGACACTGTATGTGGGGGAGGGGTCAGAAAGAGAATAATGCCATTTGCTTGGCTCTCACACCATTCTCAGTCATTTACCCCATTACCCACAAGTGAATTGCACCTTTCTGTTGCTGATCCTCAGGTGGGTGGGTTTGTGTACATTCTAGGACCCCGTTGGTCCCTCCAATAGACTCTCCTGTGAGACTGGGAGTTTCTTCTGCTACCTCAGTTCTCACAGGTTTTTACAGCCAGAGGTTTTGAGGCTTTAGTTTTCCATGCTCAAACCCTGGACTGTGCAGTCTCTCTCACTCCCCAGTTGTTCCTCCTGTTTGTCTGCATGTGAATGTGGGACCACCTGGTCTGTCAGCAGCCAGCTGCTTCCTTGCTGCATGAACTCTCCACCCCACTGCCCATCTCTGTCCTTCCTACCAGTGTGGATGAATGTTTCTTCTCTAACTCCTGGGTTGTCATACTTCCGAATAGTTTGATTTTTTGGCAGTTCTGGATGTTTTTTGTTTTTAAATTGGTCATTTTCCTTCTTTTGGTTGTGCAAGGAAATGAAGTGCATCTACCTATACCTCCCTCTTGGCTGGAAGTCTCTAATTTTCCCTTTTTATTTGTTTTCTGATTATTTTCTGTCCCCTGCCAACCCCAGGTATCTACATTTCTAAGGGCAAGAGCTTTGCTGTTCATAGTTATATCCCCAGTGATTAAGAAAATGCTGGTAATCATATTTGTTTCATTAGTACATTCAAAACATTTGTGAGTGTCAGGTACTGGGGGTAGCAGTGAACAAAGCCAGGAATTTTTTTTTGTCCTCAAGCAGCTTACATTCTAGTATTGTGAAACAAAGCAATTATCAAAGAAATAAAGTAAATATATGTCATGATAGAAAGCAGTTAGTGTTGTGAAGAAAAATAAAACAAGAAAAGGGTACAGGAACTACTAGGGGTGGGTGTGGGATTGCCATTTTAAGGGGGTGGTCAGAGAGGTCTCACTTAAAAAATGACATTTGAGCAGATACTTCTTAAGGAGAGCAGGGAGGGAGCCATGCAGAAATATTGGAGGAAAAGCTTTCAGGCAGGAGGGAACAGCAGGTGCAAAGGCCAAGAGGTAGAAATGGGTGTGGTTATTCTAGAAATCTCAGGGAGACCAATGTAGCTGGAGCAGAGCTGACAAGGAAGGAAGTGGTAGGAGATGAGGTCTTCAGTAAAGAGAGAAAGTAAAGAGATGCCAGATGGAGTCCAATATAAACTTTGAGTGGAATGCATTGGTTGATTTACATTTTAAAAAGATTACTTGGGCTGCTCTACTGAACATCAACTATAAAGACACACAGGAAGAACTGGGTGCTCTTGTAGTCATCCAATGGATGTCCCTGGTTGGCTGGACTAGGGTGATAGTGGCAACAGAGATAAAAAGTACTCACATTCTGGACATATTTTGAAGGTGGCCAATAAGATTTGCTGATGAGTTTTATATGGGTGTGAGAGAGAAAAAAGAGGAGTTGAGTTTGACACCAAGGACTTGGACTTGAGCAACTAGAAGAATGGAGGTTCATTTACTGAGAATGAGGAAGAGCCGATGTTTGAAGGAGGTGTGGAGGTCAGGAGTTACATTTTAGACATGGTAAGCTGGAGATTGAGTGTGCATCTTGAGATACAAGTCTCAAGTTCAGAGGAGAGTTCTGAGCTAGAAACATAAACTTGGGTTATAAGCCATGAGGCTAACTGAGCTCACAAAGGAGCAGTGCTCTGGAACACTCTAATGTTTAGAAGTTGGGCAATAAGCAGGAACCCCCAAAAGGAGAAATAGTGAGATTAGAGAAAAGACAAGGTGGAGGGTCCCAGAAGTCAAGCAAAGAGAGTGTTATCAAAGAGAAAGAGTATTCCACTGGGCCCCGTGCTGTTGGAACATCAAAGGAGACAAAGGCTGGGCAGGTGTTGTTGGATTTAGCAATATGGCAATGACCTTGAAAAGAATATCTAAACTTGTTTTCAGACCTGAGATTCTATAATTATCCTTTTAGTTTATACAAGTTATCATATTTTCAATTGAACAATTAAACAATGAAAAAAGAGTCAGATCAGGCTAAAGCAGTCCCTTCATCAGAAGTACATTGACACCTCCCATATTGGAGAGCAGTGGTAGGAAACTTGTAGCCCTACAGCTGTTCTCAAAGCCATTACTGCCCTCATCATTCCTTGACACATTAACTCTGCTTAGGGACTGTGTCTTTAGGATTAGAGTCAGGATTCAAAACCAAAGTAGCCTATCTCCAACATCTTCCTCATTCCATTTTTATTTCTTTTTAGAGAAAGATGTTTTGAGCCCTGAAACTTTTGGAAGTTACAAATCAGTTTCTTCATTTTTGCTCTGCTTTAGAAAACTTTGACACTGTCCTATAGGATGTTGTTTTATCTTCATTCAAACATTTTTGTACTGCTGATTGGTCTGAAAAACATCATTCTTCTAATCCATAATTGTGATGCTTAGCATCCAAACTGGCATAGCATAATTCCTCTTATTTGAGTCCTTGGCTTGTTCTTAACCATGCATCTATCCTTGGCTTTTATTTTTCTTACTGTCCCTTGGGGACTTCTATTTATATGCCATGAATTTGACCACAGACATTCATCAATGGTGTACCAGAGTTTCATGGACAGGGTGCATTCTTTCCTAAGGGCACACAAAATAACAGTCTTACAGTCCCCAGGGGTCTCCATTTTAATAAATTATGATACAGCCACATGCAAACTGACATGCTGAGCACCTGTGCTGCTGCAGGTGCCCATTCCGCATGCCCTGCAGCACTCTGCTTATCTCTACCTCCTATCTTAGCTCCCAGCCCACCATTTTTCCCAGTCAATATTGGCTATTTATTATTTTCTTATTAACTCTATTTGTAAATGGAGGTATTTCTCAGTAACTCATTTTACATTTTTGGTATTCTGCAAACCAAAGCATTGCGTTTTATTTATTTTCTCACATGATTAATTTTTTCCCTCCCAGGAAATGAAATTGATTTACATTATTTAAAGCCTGGACCCCGGTGTTGGTGGAGGCAGGAGCCCTGGGGAGGAAGTCAAGGATCTGGGTCCTCTTCTGGACATGCAGGAACTCACTCTCTGAGCTTGGGTTTTTTGCATTATGGAAAGAAAGCACTGAATTAATTAATCTCTGAGGTCCTTTTAGCCCTGACTTCTGGAGTTCTTCATTTGACTCCACTGCACATCTTCACTAGAAAAACTCTGCTGCCCCCCAGTATGCCCTGTGGAGGAGAGCTCTGAGACCAAGAGGGCCTGAGAAATCTGTGCCTCTCTAATGTGGAGCAAAACCTCACCTCCCAAGACCACACCCCTCCACCATTCAGGTCTCCCTGAGTAACAGAGCAGTCTAAAATTCAGAGAACTTTCTGAATTACAAATACTGGGAACTGGGAACACAGAAAAATGAGCATGAGCTTCCAGGAGCCAGGGCACACCCCACTGTAGTGACTATTTATTTATCTGTCTCCTTAGGACTGGGTCTTGTTTAACTTTGTGCCCACCCTCACCCCCTCTTCCACACTCAGCAATCAAGAGCACAAAGTAGGTACTCAGGCAATGCCTAGTGAGTGAATATGTCATACAGGGTGAGTAGCAATAGTATAAGTGGGAGATATGCCCAATTAGCTAATTGAGAAGGATAAAGCAAAGGAGGAAATTATCTGATGCCACCATGGGGGTTAGGGAAGATACAAGATTCAGAACATGACAACATGCTGGGAAATTATTAAGAAACGAAAAGGACTGTGGAAAATATGTGTGTTGTTTTTGCTTGCCCAGCACTCTTCCCTTGCATTAGCACCCCAATTTTCCTTGAGTTTACCACCTCTCCCCACTATTAAGCCATGTGATTTGAATGGAGTGACTCTATCCTGAGGTGTTGCAGGTGGCCACTAGACCCAGCTGCAGGGGCAGGCATGCTACAGAATCAGAGTGGCTTCTCTAAGACTTTTGATGGAATAATTGAGAATAAGCAAGCTTTCCATGGGGTCACTGAACTCCCAGTATACAACTCTGGAGTGCTGGTGGACTATTTATCACCATAGGGATCTCCAGCTTGAGAAGAAAGCCAACCCAAAAGAAAGCTGAACAAAAAGATGGAAGGAGATGGATTTCTGGCATAGTTCACTTGTTTGAACCCCTTGCTCCAGCTAAGCCCAACATCCTATGGACTTTTCAGTAAGACATACCAATCATTTCTCCCTCCCTTAAATCAATTTGAATAAGGTTTCTATCACACACAACCAAAAATATGCTGACTAATACAAGCTGACAGATTTTCCCAAACAGGCAGATTTAAAATAGTTGAAGTTTAAAAGTGTAAAGTGCTATCATAACAAACAGCACTGGAAATTATACTATCACAGGTGAGCTAGAGAGCAGTGCTGGGGCAGAAGAAGGCGTCCAAAGCCTTCCCTGGTCCTGCTGGGCTTATGTGGCCCAGCAGAGTTCAGGGGTTGCTGTGAGCTGCAGAACATGCCTCTCAGCCCAGTGACCTCAGGAAATAGGAAACCCACTCTGCCCGTCCTCCTGGTAGCAGGTGCTGCTGTCTTTGGAACAACACTTCCAAAAGTCTCAGCAACCTGATAGCTAGGGCTCTCAGAAGCCTATGGGGGTGGTTGACACCTGTTGGGCTAGTGAAGTACAAGGAGGCCCATACATATTGTTGTCACCCTGAGTGTAACCATTGGGAAAATTTCTCCACCTGCCCCACATGTTTACATTGTAAACATGTCTCACATAACTTAGCCTCTCTTTTTCTGGCTAAACATTACCCACAGCTGCTTGCTAGATGAGAAAAGGCCCAACAAATCACCAAGCAGGTATGTGTCAGTAAAGAATTTCCTACTAACCAGTGGGATGTTGACCATTTCAACAGCCTGGGGGAAGGAGGCCATAAAGTCACTTGTGGGGAGGGTGTGGGGTGGCAAATAATTCTTCCCTCCAGTTGGTATATGAGTCAGGAAGCAAGGGCTTTCTCTAAGGCTATAATAACCAGGCAGTGGGCAGACCCTTTAAGCAGACAAGATAGGCCCAGTGGTAAAGTTTTCATTTGTTTTCCCCCCAAAGCCATGTTTTCAGATTAAAAATTTATTCGGCTTCCCAGTGCATTTAAATTTTCCAATGTGCTTCTTAGAAACAAAACAGAAGAGAGGAGAGATTCAAGATAGCAGAGGACTAGGTGGATGTTATACTCACCTTCTCCCAGGACCAAACTGGATTTACAACTAAAATTTAAAGCAATCAGCCTGCATAGCTAACTAAAGACCAGCTGAACACAAATCTTATAAGTATGATTTACAGAAGAAGCCACACAAGACTGACAGGAGAGACTTCTGGTCAAGAAGCTAGCGTAGGTAGACATGGCTCACCTCCTCACACAACCACGTCAAAATTACAACTAAATTATAGAACAATCATCACTCAGAACCATCAGAAATTGAGTTAAGTAGAAGTCTGACAACTACAGAAACCACATCCATCCAGATTGGTAGGAGTGGTGAAACTGTGGAACAGTTGGTCCCACATCCATGTGTGGTGGATAAAAATTCAGGAGCTATAGTTCAGGATTGAGGAGTTCCAGCCCCACACCAGACCCCCATCCAGGGTTCCAGGACCAGGAAGATAAGTCCACATAACTTCTGGCTACAAAAATCAGTAGGGATTGAGTCAGTGGAAGAAACTGCTGGAGTCTAAAGCAGTTCTTAAAGAACCCACAGACAGACTCACCTACTCGGACTCACTCTCTCTCAGATCCAGCAATGGGCTAACAGCTTAAAAGGCACCATGTGTATAGAAGGAGGAACTGAAGTGTCTGGCATCAAGGCAAGAGCTGGGGGACAGCTTTCTCCAGACAGAAAGGTGGGTGGAGGCCATTGTCCCTTTTCTAACCCACCGCCCCCCACAGAGCCAAAGACCTGGCAGGTAGGTGCCATATCTGAGACTCCATCAGCCTGGCTAACATTGTTTGCCCCATCCTGGAAATCCTCTGAGCCTCTCCCATCAAACTTATGGGCCCACCCAAGCTGTTAATAGAGACTTTACCATATGAATGGCTGGTCTTGGCCCAAGCTTCACAACCTCCTAAATCCTCTCAAACAAGCAACAGTCTATCTCAGTGAGCCCACAGCCACAGTGCCTCTTGTTAAGTGGCCCCAGGCACAGCACTAGCAGCAGCCAGCCTTGATTCTCAGTATGACTTTGCCTGGGAATCTCCAAGCCCAGCACAAGCAGCAGCCATCTGCAGATTGCTTTACATCTCAGGCAGAATGGTCCTGAGAAAAACACAGGTGGGGGCTGACCTTGGCCTGCACAACCCAGGAAACCCAAGAGTCAATGCACCCAATGGACAACAACAGACCAAGTTGGAGGACCACCACCTGCCCCCACACAGCTGATCCTCCACAGAAGCCAGAGGTTGGTGGTCAGTGGTCACGGCCAGTCCTTGCAGCTGACTGGCCTGGGTAAATCCCTCCCATTGACCTGCCAATAGCAACCAAGGCTCAACTATGAGAGGAGGGTGAACTCAGCCCACATTCAGGGAACACCTTGAGTATCCAGTTTGGGTGACAGGGCCACTGTACCCTAACAGGCACCTACAATATAAGGCCACACGACCATGACATGGAGTCATAGCAGTTCTAATACACAGAAACAAACACAGGAAGGGTGCCAAAATGAGGAGACAAAGAAACATGGCCCAAATGAAAGAACAGATCAAAACTCCAGAAAAAGAACTAAACAATATGGAGATAAGCAATCTACCAGATGCAGAGTTCAAAACAGTGGTAAGGATGCTCAAGGAACTTAGTGAGGATCTCAACAGCACAAAAAAGATCCAGTCAGACATGAAGGACATACTAATTTAAATAAAGGACAATTTACGGGGAAACAACAGTAGAGTGGATAAAGCTGAGAATCAAATCAATGATTTGGAACATAAAGAAACAAAAAACAACCAATCAGAGCAACAAGAAGAAAAAAGAATTGAAAAACCTGAGGAGAGTGTAAGCAACCTATGGGATAACTCAAGCATTCCAACATTCCCACTGTAGGGGTACCAGAAAGGGAAGAGAAAGAGCAAGAAATTGGAAATCTATTTGAAAAAAATAATGAAAGAAATTGCCCTAATTTAGTGAAAAAAAAAAAAAATAGACGTGCAAGTCCAGGAAGCACAGAGAGACCCAAAAAAGGTGGATGCAAAGAGCCCACCCCAAGACATATCATAATTAAAAGGCAAAAGGGGCTTCTGGCCAAGATGGAGGCATAGGCAGACGCACTGTGTCTCTTCTCACAACCAAATTAAGGACAACAAAGATATAGAAACAAGAAAACAACCAGATCTCAGAAAATCAAACTGTTTGGAAGTCCAACAACGATTCATCCAGACCGGTAAGAGGGGCGGAGTCGCGGCAGGAAAAAGC
>PVKU01012954.1:0-31926 GCA_004027475.1 Anoura caudifer | reverse complement strand
GGGGGAGGGGTGGAAATGGGAGGGAGGTGGGGAGGCTTGGGGGGGTGGGCTGGGATGGGGGTAAAAGGCAGAAAACTGTACTTGAACAAGTAAAATTAAAAAAAGAAAAAAAAACAAGACAAATATCATATGATCTCACCTTTAACTGGAACATAATCAACAAAAGAAAAACAAAATATAATCAGAGTCATTAAAATTAAGAACAATCCAACAATAGCCAGAGGGGAGGGGAGAGGGGACAGTGGGGAGAAGGGTTTTCAGGAACTACTATAAAGGACAGATGAACAAAACCAATGGGGAGGGTGGAAGCAAGGGAGGTAGGTGGGTTTGGAGAGGGTGGGGAGAAAATACAACTCTAATTGAACAACAATAAAATAATTTAAATTTAAAAAAAGGAAAAAAAACAAGACTGACAACTCACAGTTGAGGGTAAAAAGTCTACAAAACATTAAAGATTTCCATATTTTTATTTCCACCTCCCCACCATGTAAAGAGATTTAAAAGCTTTATAATTTTTTTCTTAGCAAAAATTCTAATTTAGATCCAGAGGTTTTTTTAGTTGAAGGATACAGTAAATTTATTTTTGATATCTTGAATGTGGTCAGTTAAGAGCTATGTAGAGTGGGAAGCAGACAATGATCATATGGATGATATATAGCTGCAGCTTGGCATAAGATGGGCACCCACAGGAGGCAGTAATGCAGGTATAGGAGTGGAAAAGTGGCTCTCCAAGCTCTGCTGAAAGGCTGGTGTTTAGCTGGAGAGTCTTTATTAGACTAGGGATATTGTAATTGCACCTAAGAAAACTAGAACCTTATAGTATTCCTTACACTCTTCCAAAAGGGATTTCTGGTCTTTAGTTGGATTTGGAGCTCAGGGGAATATGTGGCTAAATCCCTTTAAGTTCTCAGGTAAAGTTGTCTACTTATTTGAAAGGGTAATCTGAGTTAGGAAATATTTCCTAAGTAGGATGCTAGGTTACTGCCTCAGGAACACCTGGTTTCCAGTCCCTTACAGAGAAGATAAATTATGCCAAAGGTTAAGGGTGTCTTCCTGTTCCCCATTCCCATCTTGTATATATGAATGGAAGAGTAAAAGGCATTGGAGTCACCTAAATGCACCCCCAGAGGTGGGCTGTAGCTAATCCACACTGTTGATTGAGTTCTCTGGCACTGACAGTTTTGGAAGTGGGAGTCAGAAAAAACTAAGTGACAAGAAGAGTTGAAGTCATCAATTTCCTTATTCATGTTCACACAGAGCAAAACTGCCCAGAGGATTATGGGAAACTACTATGTTCACTTGAAAGAAAAGTGACTGCAAGAAACAATCCTTGAACTTCATCTAATCTTAATGAGAAAATAGAAGCAAGAGGCTTACTTCCACCACTTTATTTGAAAATTCAATTAGTGATTTAACATTATGGTTCTTTTTTTGTACAGGTAATAGATGAGGCCTGGAGCTGCCACAACACCTGCTAAGACAACCACAACAGCCATAGTTTTAAAAGCAACATATCCAGCAGTCCCGTGCCCTTTAGAATATACAACATCTGGAAAAGAAACAGACATTCAAGTCTTAAGGTCATATTTAAATCATAGGCATAAGTTAAAGGGGAAGCTTTACATGCGAGGGCCCTCCAGAGAGGGAGTGAAATTAAGTCTCAAAGGACTCATTTGAGAAGCTCGCAACAGGGTATAGCTTTAACCCCTTGAGCCAACCTCCTCCTCTTCCTGTTCCATACCCACTGTTATCCCACTTCCTGCTTGCTTTTACTGACCTAAAATCAATTGACTGATATCTGGAAAGAAGCTTATATTCCCAGCCTGCTGTCTTACACATCCTGGCACCAACAGAAATGCTCAGCTCTCTCAAGTATGTGACTTCTTGCAGGTTATTACTTAGGGATTTAGGAAAGCTTAATTTCAAATTTTAGGCCTAAAATTAAGATCACCTGGGATGAAGATATGGGATATTAACAGGAACAAATTAAGTTTGGCAGGAGCAAGGCACATTCCTTCTGATCTATTAGTCCTATATCTAGAAACATATCTTGGAGTTCTTGTATAGGAGGCAAACATTTAAGAAGCTTCCAATTTGGAATTAATGACAAAACTGGAGGTAACCTAGTTGGAATTCTATTTAGCTACTAATACTGAGGTAGGTCTCTATACAGATGTAATATATAATTTTAAAAAGCAGTTATAGAACTTTAGGTAGAATATACAGTACCACGTGTTAAATGGGCATTTGGAGAAGGGTACACAGGAGACTTAGCAGAAACTATCCCTGGGAAGAGAGACTGTCTTTTCTTGTTCAGGTTTACAATGAGCATATGTTATTGATGCATAGTTAAATTTGACATAAAGCCACAAACTTGAAACCAGGAAGGGCCCTAGGCTTTGAATCCATACCTCTGCCTGAAGAGCCATCTGACAACAGGAGGATAGGTCCTGGAAGGCTTATTATTTTTTTCTCTTCTTCAGTGGCCCCTGTGGCTGGAGACAGATACAGAATTTGAGCTCTGAAATAGTAAGTGGTGACTGGTAAGAGGTGTGTCCATGGAGTTTCTAGAGCAGATCTCCATGGCATCCCTGATCTGTGCAGTTTGCCTGCCTTTGCAGAACAGGCCAAACACCTTACTGTAAAGACAGGATGGATTCTCAAAGAATTTTATGCTCGGAGTCTACCTAGACTCAGGAAGAGTAATGTTTTAGAGTCACATATGCAAAAGATCAAACTTGTCTATAGGACTGCTCAAGAGTCTGCCCATCTCAAACTCATACAGGTAAGGTAGACTGGACTAAGGTTTCTTGGGCTCTTGGGACTAGAAGAAGAATGAGGCACTCTTCTTTAAATTCTGAAAGGATGAGGCTTGTTTTGAGTAAATTGACAGTAATGAGGACTTGACATTTTTACCTTGCCTGCTTCTGGATGACACAGGGCACATCACAGAACACAGAGGAGAGTCAGGCAAAAGCTGATTGCAAATGAAGGCGTGGCAGTGAAAGTGGACCTGGAAGTGGAGAGAGAATCAGGTGGGGTTGGTGCCCTGACAGGCATCCTATCCTAGGTGATTTGTTAATTGCTCACCAGGCTGGAGAGCACTTGGGCCGCTGATATAAAGGCAAAGGTCTTCACATCAAACCTCTGGTAGTGATTAGGATAGGTCACAGAGGAGCCAGCTGGATGGAAGGTGGTTCTGTGGTTGTCCAGGTTGTATTCGCAGCTAAAAGGCAAGTACCAGGGAGGACATCAGCCACATTTAACTGAGTCTAACTCAGTGTTTGCCCAAACTCAGTCACATGTAGCACCTTCAGGACTATTGCTGTACCTTCCACCTGTACATTTTACTTAATATATTTTTGACTTGTCCTATCCCACAATATCCATGGAATCATAAGTTGTACATGCAACACTATTAAAGTTGTTTTGATACAATTTAAGTGCTTATTTGCTCACCAGCTAAACTCAACAAAAGCTACAAGTTTTATATGTGTCTTCATATAACACAGGCTTAATTCTTCTTACTATTGTGAGTACATGTTATGTCCCAGGCAGTTACAGTAGTATATGCCAGTGTAGGGGGGAAGTAGGAAGGTCCTATCATTTTATAACTTAGATGCTAGCAGGGAGTCAAAGCTATAAAAAGTAGTATGTTAGGTGGTAAGTGCCAAGCAGCAAAGAAGAGTTAGACCAGGGTACACAAGCAGGAGGATCAGAGTAGACTTCATGGAGGAGGGGACACTTAAATAGGCCTTGAATTGAGTGAAGGAATGAGCTTCATGGATGCACTGGCTACACATGGTCCTTAGTTAGGATTATACCTAGAGTCTAAGAGCTTATCAACATATGACAACAGCTTTAAGAAAAGGAAGGTGCAGACCCAAGCAGGCAGAGCACAAGTGTTTGTGTAGTTACAACTTCAGAACATTGTGGTGTTCAGGTCTAGAGCCAAATGGACATCCAAATTGCACCATTTTGTTAAATAATACTTTGGGATAGTTATTTAAGCAGGAAGCTTGGATTTCTTCTTCATAAAGTTAGCGGGCTAGCATCTCATGGAGCAATGAGATTCAAACAATGCATATAGAATGCACAGCACCTGGTACATGGTAGGTGTTCAGTAAATAGATAGGAAGTGGAGATCTATTTTCAGTCCAGATAAAAGAATATTAGGGACAGACATTTTGGGGAAAGATTCCATTCTTTTAGATTCAGGGGTAATAGAAGGTATGGTTAGTTTATTAGACCAAGGACTGATCACTGAAACACCAGGACAAAAATCAGGGCCTTTGTGATGTGTAGTGTTCCTCTGAAGCCCAGGAGGATTTATTCTCTCTTCTCTGGCAGTTTAATGAATCAGGTGGATTCCTTATGTGTGGAGAATACCTACCCATTCACGACAATATTCCACCGGGGGAGAGAGGTTGGGTCTGCAGTGGGCGTTGCCCAGCAGTCATCTATGATCAGCTTGATGTTGGGGTCTGTCCTGTTTAAGACACTCACTTCTAGATAAATTGGTTGGCGGAGGTATCTCACCACAGGGTAGTCCTTGTCCCCATAAGGTTGCAGGTAAGATTTATCTGAAATGTAATAGAAACCTCTTCATTACTCAAGTAAGTTGATGGTTGCAATGGGAGCTTAAGTATCACGACTACTGCATTTGTCTGGTGGCATCAGATTAGTGAAGAGTTCTAGAAATATTTAAGCAAATTTCTCAGGTTGTAATGTCTCACCTGGGAAGGACTGTAGGATCAAGGCAAGTGGACCGGGCTTCACTAATGCCACTGGAGGGGAGTGACTTTTGATGCTGGTGTTTGTTAACACGTCATCCATATTGTAATAGCACTTCACCGTCATTCTGTAAGAGTTGTTGGGGGTGGGGATATAAAGAATTTTAGGTTAAAAAAACCTGAATTTAATCTGGAGCTTAAAAAGTCAAGTAGCAATTGTTTCACACCTGAATTCACCATCTCTGGCAATTGTGCTTGGAGGAAGATCTGCCCAGAGAGCATGTATTTCATTTTCATAGATGACTTTGTCATCCTTGAACTTAAAGTTAGAGAGAAGTTAGAGAGAGTGTTTACCAGTTGTCTCAAAGACAAGTCTTAAACTCTTCCTATCTGCTCATACTAACCTGATGTCTTGTTCCACATCCATGAAGGGGTATGTGAAACCATACCAGCCCCTGAGATGGAGTTGTGAAGGTAGGCTGGCAGGATGAGTCCCCCACCCTGAGGGTGTCCAGATTGAGAGCTGGTCTTGTCTGGTGGCTATGGACTTTGACATCCATAAACCCATCCTGAGTACACAGCTTACCTGTAATTAGTTAGATGCCATGTGAATATTGTCATCTGTTGACCTTGAAGTATGATAAAGGAAACATTTGGGTTTTCATCAGGAGGCACCAGAATATGTCTTACGTCTTTGGGAAAAATACCTTGAGAAGTAGCTTGAGTTACAAGGTGAGACCCCAGGGTGCATGGACAGCAGTGAAGCTGCTCTGTAGGAACAGAGGGATGTTTCATCCACAGAAAGAAGGAGAAGGAGACATGGACAGAAGCACCATGTAGACTAGGAGACCCATGAGAAAACCCTAATTTAAGAGTCAGATTATTTGTGGCTTAAAGTGTAGTGCGTTATGTCTTTATGTCTCTTCTTCCAAAACTTACAAATCCTGAGTGGTCTGGGAGAAGTTGAGGCAGGAACTAATTTTGGTTTGGTTGCCCTATTTGGTTTGACCTGATAAGATCAGTGAGTAACAGAAGCACAAGGGGCTAAGGAAATACTGAATAACAGAAAATACTCACTCCATATTCTTTCTGAGGAATTGGCAAAAGTTCAGGGAAAATCTTTTAAATTTTTATAGTCCCTCTAGTATAGGTTGAAAGCAATTTTATTTAGATAATAGGTTCAGGCTCCTAATACAAAAATGTATCCTGGTTACTTAAACATGAAACAGTTATAGTGGGACCTACCTATACATATATTTTGGAAATATTATCTTCCTTAGAGCCCAATTATAGCAGCTAGACTGATATCTCTGACCTAATCAGTCTTTCATTTCCATGAAGTATGAATAATACAGAGTCTGAACTTCCATGTATTTTCTTTCTCATGTGTACAAAAAGGGCTACAGAAGAATTAGAGAATGTGAAAGCCATTTTTTTAAAAGGTCTTTACCTATAGAAACTGGTGACTCACAGAGACACTCAGGATAAACCACTGTGGATACTATCTCCCGTTGGAAGTAAAAAGTCAGCTTGAGTGAAGGTAAGTAGAACTGATAGGGCAGACAGTTTTCTGACAACTGAAATGAGAAAAGAATGTCAATTAGCAGCCACAGCCCCTCTAGTTGGTCCCTGAGCAGTTAAGAAGGCAGGAAGTACATTGACTACCTGAAGGGCATACTGCAGACAGTTTCCTCTTAAGTTAGAACAAGAGAAAGACCCTATCACTTCTGCAGAGCAGGATGCTTCCGTTCCAGGAAAGTTATTCCTCTAAACTCATGCTCTTAGGTATGAGTTTAACTCAAGCACCACAAGCTTGAATTAACAGATCAAATTCCAAAGAAGAACTGAGTATCCTGCCAAGCCAGGTCTGAGTGAAAAGAACTCTACAATGTTATGTTATTGCAACACAGATACCCACACACTGACATGATTACTCTGGGTCCCTGGCAGTGGCATCAGTCAAGACTGAACTCTGAGGACAGTTTGGGACTCTTTTGTTTGGGTCAAGCTGTCTTGTTTTTTAATAGGGCATAAGACGTTCATCATTAGAAACTTGGAAGTGGTTTGTATTATTTAATGAGCTGAAAAAAAACTGAAGGAGGCTTCCATTGTGGAGATTAAAGAGGTTTGGTGTTCACAAATGAATTTCAGTTACTAGAGAATTCACTTATGCACAGTAATCCAATGAGGCCTTCCAGAGTCTGAACCTGTTACACAGGAAGCTGTAATTTGTGGACAAGTCTTCAGCTGTGTCAGGGTTACCTATAAGACTGTGCTTCAAGTCACACTTTCTGGGCTCAGTGGTCAATAATGGAACCTACTTTCATTTCAAGAAGAGTTTTGCTGAAGTGTAGTCTCAGACCATTTGTTGCTTCTGCATCAATCCCGTGCTTATGCAACTGGTTTATGGCAATGTTTCTATTTCCAAAGCTCACAGATTTTAACTTCCCAGGAAATTCTGGTATGGTGAGAGTCATGTGTGTGGCATTACAGGTCACAGGACCTGGAGGGAATGATGGACAAGATGTCCATGATCAGCTTTGATTAAGCACCCCCTCCACCCAAATGTCTTCCAAAACTGGAGTTGCCCCTTCCTTGGGGCCTTACCTGATATACAAGTCACTTGTGATGATAAAATGGTCTTCTGTCCAAAATTTACATAGATAACCTTCAGAGGTACTGTGTAGAGATGACTATTACCTTGCTGGGGGGTAGGGAGACAACATTTTCAAAGACATGGTTTAATTGAATTTCTAAACAATGCTAGAAGAATAGTTTAGGCAAGTGTATACTCAGGTATTGGGCACTATTTTGACCCAAGTAGAATTTAGGCATTTTGTCCAGTGGTTGTACTTTCAGGTGCTCTAGTTTTAAAATTTTGTACTTTGAATATCAGGTAAGCTAGAATTGTCTACAGATGTGGCCTGCAGCAGATCATTTATAGAGAGATATGAGCAAAAACTGCTCTTATTTTATGATAATTTTTATGGTATTGTAATTCAGAGAAAATCTTTATAAGACTCAGGACTGTTCTTTTTAAACTGGCTGACATTAAAGCACTTAGGTGCCAAGACCTGTTCTAAGTACTTTGACACATTAACTTATTTACCATACAGTCTTGATTGTTGGCTCTCAAAGCACCGATACCTATTATAAGACACAATGTAGAACAATGATAACAAAAATAGAATGCCTCAATTGATAGATTTGAGCAGTACTCTCACTCTGCATTATACGGTAGATTTAGATCTATGGGGAAGAGGGAGGACAAACTGAAGTAAGGACCATCTCTTTTGTTCACATTGTGTCTTTAGTACTCAGTGCAGTGCTGGCACATGGTAAGCTTGCAGATACCTGTTGAATGAGTTGTAGGATCAATTACTTTGAAGATATAGTTGAGATCATGCTTGGATTTAAAAATATTGGTCTGTGCCTGGTACAAAGAGACTCACACCTACCATGTAGTGAGTCACTCCAGTGGCATTGAATGACACTTGTATGGTCATTTTATAGCCATCAATCAGGACATTATATCCTTGTGCCATGGCCTCCAGAAGCGTCAGAGTTAGGGCTCTTGCACCATCACCAACCTTGATGCTCCATCCCATCTGATGTTGGAGATCCTAAAGTCAATAGTTTCATTTAGAGGGCAGGCACTCCCCTTAACCTTAAGACTATTGTCATCTAATATTTTAATCAGGACTGAGTTATGTTACCTTTAATATAGAAAAAGAGGTTACTTAGGTCTGTGAATTAAAAAAAAAAAACTACTTTCATACCTTGTTTTCATCAGCCATGCCACGTACAGCCTGAAAGGTAAACTGGAAGGGAAGACAATTTGTGATATGAGGCTTTGATTTGGAAGACAGTTTCTGAATTGTGTTACTTGACAGTATGTGGAAGATACCCAGAATAGCTCTGTGTAGTTCCTACACCAAGAAGCCTTGTTATGGGATGTAGTTAGAGAAGCACAGGACCAGACAAAAATCCCAGCTGTGCCCTTAGACATCATCTTGCCTCTGAGAGCTTCTAGTACCAGAAGGCAGCTGGAAGATCTATGCTTCCCTCCAGTTGTAAGTTCAAAAACTAGGTTTTTACCATTATTACTATAATAAAGAATGAATATTTCTTGAATCTTTCCATTGTCTCTATTAGCTATGTTAGACTATAAGATCTATGAGTGTGTGATTGGGCTATTTTGCTCATTTACTGTACCCTATCATCTGGCATAGGGCCTGGCACATGATGGATATTCATTGTCAAAAGATTATTAATGTGATTGTAGCTACCAATTAAATCCTTTCTATTGCCAGGCACTGTGTGCTAAGCAGTATATATACCCTCTCAGTCAATTTTTAGAGACACCCTGTAAGGAAATTGTTATTTTCTCTCACTTTGGGCTTAGAAACAAAAACTTAGCGTGCTTAGGATATCAATCCAAAGCCACAGTTCCTAGCCTAACTCTGTCTGGACTATCCCATTTCCCCTGCATTAGCCATAGGAGAAGTAGTCAGCCTGCTTCACTCACAGACATGAAATCCTTCATGCACAGGGTGGATCCTGGGTGTTCATGGGCTCCTCCTGCTTGTACAGCTGGACAGCTAATCTGATACATGAAAGCCTTGCGTCTTATAGCAGCACTGTTGTCCATGACTCTGATCATCATCTGGTGCTGACCAAGCTGAATGCAAATGGCATAGTAAGAACAGGAAGTGCTGGGATCTCAGTGGGAAAGGTGATTCCAGAATATCATCTGACCCTGCTGAGTGCATCACTCTTAAAGTTACCCAAGCTGCAGGTTTTGGAAGGTTCCTCATTCCTATACCAGGAGACTAGTTAGCTAGCCCTCTAGATATCCCATAAAGAGGAACCTTGTTTATCAGATACACTGGCAGAGAACAGTTGCTTGAACTTCAGGGATTGGAGTTCAGTTTTTATTTTCTTTTTAGACTTACCCTATGTCAAAGTATCATGCTCCTGGCTGGCTTGTGGCCTTTACCAAGTCATTCTGATACACTTAGCATCAGTGCAGCAGCCACAAGTGCTAGGAGAGCCATATATGAACATTTCCCCTGCATGACGGAACTCACTCCAATGTAGGGTCAGACAACATTTTTCTGTTGATGTTAGTATACATTTTACACTTTGTAGGCCATATATAATTTTAAAAATGTATTTTTAAAAAGTCTTTAAAAACATAAAAGTCACTCTTAGCTCAAGGACCAACACACACACACACACACACACACACACACACACACACACACACACACACGCCTTGGGCTGGAGGTGATCATCTATACTTGCAGTTTACAGAGCCCTGGTCTAAAGGACTACAGCTCTAAACTTTCTGAAGTTGGGAAGCAAAAAATGTCATTTCTGGAGCTCTTTACTGTGGAATCAGATGAAGTGGCCTATTAGACATGCAGGTTTATATGGTGTACCCCAGACCTAAGTCATCAATTAAAGGAGGTAAAGTCTGTACTTTCAAGTTCCCTGGGTGGTTCTTTTCATACTAAAGCTTGAGAATTCCTTTTGCTGCTCTTATTAACCTTGATTGGGCAATCCTGTTGCTTAGCCATAGAGAAAACCCTATTGATCAGCTGCAGCTTGCTTTTCAACACTTGCTTTTACAGCATAGAGGTTCTTTGTCAGCACCAAAATAGCCTCCCATTTCTCCTGGGGGTTACACATCAAACTAGCTCAGGTTTGAGAATTTGTTGTATCTAGGTGCTGCTCCAAGTCCTTTATCTGCATTATATCACTAATTTTTAGACACCATGTAGAAAGGGTACCCTAATCCCCATTTTCTAATGGGCAAGCAGAGGCTTAGAGAGGTAAACTAACTTGCCCAAGGTCACACATAGATAGTGGCAGAGCCAGGACACAAGCCAAAGGCCTCAATTCTGATATTTCTCAACTTCAGCATTATTGGCATTGCAGGCCTAATGATTCTGTGTTATGGGGGAAGCGTGGTTCACCCTGTTCAATGTAAGCTACTTAGCAGCATCATTTGCTTGCACCTACTAGATGCCAGTACCAGCTTTTCCCCTCTCCAGTTTTGATAACCAAGAATGTCTCAAAAGAAATGTCCCTAAACATTGCCAAATGTCCTCTGGGGAGACAAGAAAAGTCACCCCTAATTGAGAACCACTGTTCTATCCCAAAGCCTATATCCTTAACTACTAGGCTAGTATTAGTAACTACTACATTACTACTTCCTAAATCATTCCTCAAGCAATTACTCACCACTGTCCTGGTACAGGTCTCATATGGGGCCCACAGGGTGAGCTTTTCTGGGTCAAGGACATAAGTGCAATTCAGCATTTCAAGACCAAATGGATCTATAGAAGCCAGAGAAATTTGGACAGAGGATGGTCAAGAAGTACATTTCAGTGACAGTCAACCAAAGCTACATAGCCAATCCTGCCAATCCATTTCTAAGGCACTTTAATTACTTCACTTTCTATTGTCCCATCTGGGTGATATAACCCAATGCTGTGATTTGCAGGTAAAAATTCCCCAGGAGGTTCTGAGATAAGAGAAAGACAAGGTCTTCTTCTCTTGATGTTGTCATGCAAATCAGGGGTCCCCATGGCATCATGGAAACTAGATGACAGTTGCTCCAGAGTTTGTGTACCCCACTTACCAGAAAAAATGGGGCTGGCCTCAAGCCAGGAGCTTTTTGCTAAGTAAGATTAATATAAGACTGTATACATTACCTACCCATCACAGATGCATGCCATTTATTGATGCCAAGATTGTTTGAAAACTCCACTATCATTCTGTCTTCATGGCAAGTGACAGTACCTGAAAAGCAAAGAAAGCATTTGGGGCCTCTGAACTACCGGAGGCATGATTTCCACAGGATTATATGGAGGGACCTCTCCTCTCCAACAGGCATCAAGAAGGATGCCAGTGGGAAGAGGCAAAGCTTGTCCCCTACCCTCACAGAGTTCACAAATTAGTGGGATAGACATAAACACAATCTGAGATACCAAGCACTGTAAGAAAGGTGTTAACTAAGGACCCAGGACTTTCTAAAGCACTTGAGGGATAAGCCTGAGTTTGTTAGTGTGTATGGGAACCAGGCTGGAACCTTAACAATCATGCTGATGGAAGTGGAGGTAGTAGGTCGTTGACACTTTGTTAAGGCTAAATTCTGCCTATAATCTGCTACTCTGCATTCTATAGCCTAGGTGAAAATTTCTAAAAACTTCTCATTTCAAGTGGAACAGCTCTGATTTTGTTGTGTTGATGTTTTCCTTAAGCATGAGTTTGTGCTTGAAGACTATTGCTCTCACAGAGGGACTCTTAGTGTTGTGGTTTGTGTTCTTTGAGTGCCACAAAGCTTGAGACAATAAGGAAATAAGCAGTGCAGATGTGTTTGCAGGCTCTTTCATTTACATAGCAAGCCATAGTAAGCAATGGAAAAATCCAGGGACTTGCTCAAGGTAAGAAAGGGGGTGATGGAGGTTGTCTAACCCACGTTTGTGTCTCCTGGCCATCTAGCCACCCTAGCTCTAATCTGCTTGAGAGATGCTAAGGGCATTTCCCCCACTCAAGAGGCATACCTGGGAAGGCAGAAACCTCCAACTGAGTAACATCTATTGAGTTCACTGAAGACACAAAGGATAACAATAGAGAAAGGGACCTGTAGGTGCTAGAAGGGGATGGAAGAGAGAGTTAAGGAATGAACTTAACCAGACAAGGCCACTGTGTCCCCTCCATCTACCCCAAGAATTACTCACCTCCAATCTGTCCTGAACCAGCCTGAGTGACTTCCACCACATCCACTTTGCCAGCACTCCATGGCCAAAAGCACTGCCAAATCAACCAGGTAGAGGGATGGACTTCTCTGCTTTTAGAACAGGAAGCTGGGTAAAACCCTGCCTACTCCCCATTGGAGACACCTGAATCTTCTCCAGCCCTCCCAGCTGAGAAGAGGGATTTGGGGAAGGAGAGGCTTTTTAAATAGGCCTGAAACAAGCAGAGTCCTGCCATCCTGACATTTGCCTTTGGATATTCCACCAGCTGCTCTGCAGGCAAGCCACGAAATCAGAGCTTCCCAAAATGATCTCCAGGTGAATGAAATACTGTGAAAAATTAGCATCTTTTGGACAAGGTATTTATAACTCCAATGTAAAGTGAAAGAGGGTGATGAGCTTTGTTGAGGAAAGAACATCTCATTTTCTCATTACCTTTATTAAGTAGCAAACCTTTTCTTTAAGTAACCCCTAGTCTCCTGGCTCTTGCAGACATCGATGTGCAAGGAAGAATCAGCTTTACAAAATGGATGAAGCATTATTTCCCCCAACTATAAATTTTAAATGTACTGCAAAAAAATTAAAATGCAGACAATTACACTCAGAGAGAAAAAGAAAAGTTACTCATAATCTTGCCACTGCTACTATTTAGGTATATAGCTTTATGGACTTTTTCTACAAACATCATACTCACTTAAAATAACAACCACAACCTAGGATTGAAGTTTAAACTTTTTTTGTAAACTGCTTTTACTACCTTACATGTCATAGACATTTTCCATATACACATAAAGATCTCCACTATCATTTTAGGTTTGCATAGTATTCAATGTCTAGATAAAGCAGTGTTTAACTGTTCCCTAATGATGGACAGTAGGATAGCTTCCAATTTTTCATCATTATAAATAATGGTATAATAGACATTCTTATGCATCTTCCTGGTTCCTCAGAAAAAAAATTCCTGGAAGTAGAAAATCTGGGTCAAAGGGAATAGTGATCTAAATAAGAATATCATAGTTTGTCGCAATTGAGAGAGTACAGATGAGGAAACTGAGGCAAAGCATCTTGCCCAGATTTTGACTGCTGACTGTCAGGGCTGGGTTGAGAACTCAGATTATCTGAGAACAAATCAATATATCTTTTCAGCATCTTTCACTGCATTTTGAGACCCTTACATCTCTGTAACACATGTTCCATAACAGGTGAGATGTGCTCAAATTCTGTGTAAGTGTGGGTGGTATTTGCAATTATTGATTTATGTGTTGTGTTTGTGGTGTATCTTGGGGAGTTATCTCCACCCCTTGTTACAGGTGTGTGAAGTAGGTTGGGTAGTATTTCCCAACTTCCTTGATCAAAAGGATTATGTGGAGCTCCCATTAATATCACAAATGTCTGGGTCCCACTCAAAAGTTGTTGAAGCAGGCACTCTAGGGGAAGGACCTTGGGTTAACGTATATGCAGCAAACACTACAGGTGAGTCTTATGATCAGAAAAATTGGGGAAATACTTGGAGGAGAGAGGAAAGAAAATAAGTGGTTGTCAGTGGTTAACCTCTTTATGGAAACTAATTGGTTTAGTCCCAACAGAACAAGGAAGAGGGAGCAAAATCCAGGATAAACAGGTTTGGGGGGTAGAGAGGATGAGAGGATTTAGATTCTGAGTAGCAGCACCAAAGGAATAGTCACTCCTCCTAAGACTATTTTGCAAAAGGTGGTAGGTACTTTTCTACAAATGTGAAGGTAATTTGCTACCACAATGGTTATAACTCTGGTGTGAATACAGAGAAAGAAATTTGGAAGCAAGACTCAGAAACACCTATTAAGACAGCAGCCAGAGAGATAACAGGGCAATGTGTGGCTTTTCCTTCCCAGGCCTCACCCTCAGACTCATTGCAAGACTTTTCTCCAGAGGGCGGGGCTTGCCCTGGAAAGGGCAGCTCAGGTCAGAGCCCCAAAAGCAGGCTTCTGGGAGGCTAAGGGGTAACACAAAGGCCCTGACAAGAGGCATGGAGAGAAAGGGGTCCACTGGGGGAGCTAGTGAAGGTGGTGAGTGTGCCAAGCTTAGTTTCATTTGCCACCTGACCCAGACCATGCTGTGATTGGGACAGTACTGAACAAGTGGCACCAGGCCTCATAAGAACCAATCCTGCACAAGTGCACCAGGATACAAATGTGTGCAGGGCAGCCAGTTGTGAGAATGAGGAAGATATGGCTGTTCCATAATAAGACAGTGTCTCATATCATAGTTAGGAAAACTAAAATCTTTACAGAAATGATACAAATCCTTAGTGTTGTACTGAATAAACAGTGGGATCTCTTTCAAATGCAGGCTTTCCACATTCTTTTCAAGGAGCTTCTGTAAGTTTGCTAATTTATGACAACAAGGTATTTCCTCTCCTCCCTGGGGAACCTTGGTATCTCCCTGAGTGTCATGAGGCTGCTTCTCAGTTACTAACCACCAGGTATTTCTTGAAGGGAGATTTAGGTTGTTATACATAAAGCAACACAGAATTGTTCCCTCATTGGCACAGGTGCACTCCTTTCTGAAATTCTGTTCTTATAAACAACAGTTTATCATTCTTAAATTTCAAGCCCATTGTTTTATTTTTTCCACAATTGTGAACATATTAAGTGAATACAACCTAAATGCCTTCATCAGGAGGTGGTTAGATAATCTGTGAACTACTCTTCAGGTTCTAAAAAAATGAATTTATGAATTCAATTGGATCTCTGAATGCTGATATTAAAGATGTCCACAATAAAATTGGAGTTTTAGAGCTGTATAATTAGTATGTATAATTAGTATTTTGCCTTAAAAAAAAGAAGAAACCTATGTGTGTGTCTATACAGCCAAAGGGGAGTAGAACTAAGGGTGGGGGGTGGCGGGGGGAGGAATGGAGACCACTGTACTTGAACAACAATAAAAAAAAGAAAAAAAGAAACCTAAAAAATAAAAATGTAAAGGATAGAAAAAAATGGAATAGAAATGAGTGCTTGTATCAAAAGTGTGGAAGGGTACACCAGAGAGCTAACAGTGTGACCCTGGGGGCAGACTGTGCAGGTCTAAAGGCAGTCCACCCTAGTCTGGCTAGCTAGCCGGGCATTTTACCACTGTCATCTGTTATGATTTGTTTGTGCTCTTGCTCTTATGGGAATACCATCATCCCTAGGAATAGGAACAGGGAGATGGAAGATTCCTGCTTTTATGATTTGATTTATTTCTGTATTGACTGAATTAAGCCAATTAAAATCACTTCAAAATGATAACAGTCAATCTGATTTGTATACAAATGATCTATAGAACCTATAGAAGCTATAGAATCAAAGGTTCAAATTTCATGATATAAAAGTACAATGCCAGGGTTCAGGTCCCTACTGTAAAGTGAAGAAGTGAAGCCTAAGAGTTTTAGTAACTTACCCAAGGTCATACAGCAAGTGAGTAGCAGAGTTTCAGTGATCAGGTCCTGATGCTTGTTCCCAAGCTCCTTCTAATTATTAATTTCTGTGTGTTTGTGTGTGTGCACATGTGTGTGTGCATGAGGGAGTATTTTAAAACTTCATGCTTCTTTTGCAGTTTGCTTAGCTTTAAAAGTACAAGATGGCATTTATTAGAATTGAGCAGTATGAGATAAATAAGAAACTTCTACCAGTATGGTACTATAGCTTAAAATAGCTTTCAAATATCAAATATGAATTTAACTTGGAAAAATTAGACTAGGTCAATGAGAATATTCTTGAATATAACATGGTCATTCTTTTAACAATGTAACTATACAATGTTAATGTCATTTTCCCCTTTGGATCTTTAGACAGATCCAAATTGAATGAAATTCCTTACAGTGAAGAATTCTGAAAGAACTTGGGTAGAAGAATAAAAGGCTTCACTGACCTGTAGATATAAAGACAGGCCAGCTTAGGCCCTGGGCAAATAGCTTAGTTGGTTGGAGCATTGTCCCCATATGCCAAGGTTGTGAGTTTGATCTCCAGTCAGGGCACATACAAGAATCAACAAAAAAATGCTTAAATAAGTGGAACAACAAATTGATGTGTCTCTGTTTCTCTATACCTCTCTAAATCAATAAACAAAAAAGATAGGGAAGCTTAGATAAATGGATAAGAGAGAAGGCTCAGAAGTTCTAAATACAAACTCATTTATATATAAACATTAACAGCTAGGGCAATGGTCAAGACAGAAATAGAGGAAATGTTCCCATCAACAATGCAGCATATTCCTTTTAGCTGATAAAAATATGAAACATGTTACATGTTTAAGTTTGAAGGATGTGGCAGATTGATTGTAAAGGTCCCAGTCTATCCCCTTTCCCCATATTCCTATCTTTTGCAACTGTGATTTACCATCAGACTGTTCCCTGCCCTCCTTTCTTAGCCTCCTTCTCCCTTGAATGTGGCCAATGGAATGTGATGGTAGTAATGATTTCCCAGTTATTTTTAAAAATATTTCACTGTTGTTCAATTACAGTTGTCTGCATTTACCCCCACCATTCCCCACCCACCCCAGCCATCCCCACCTCCCTCCCCTGCTTCTGTACTCCCTTGGTTTTGTCCACGTGTCCTTTATTTATATATAAACATTAATAATTTCAGGTTGTTCCCGAAAACCCTTTCCCCCAATATCCCCTCCCACCTCCCCTCTGGTTACTGTCAGATTGTTCTTAATTTCAATGTCTCTGGTTATATTTTACTTGCTTGTTTGTTTGTTGATTAGGTTCCAGTTAAAGGTGAGATCATATGGTATTTGTCCCTCACCACCTGGCTTATTTCACTTAGCATAATGTTCTCCAGATCCATCCATGCTGTCCCAAAGGGCAGGAGCTCCTTTCTCTCTGTTGAGTAGTATTCCATTGTGTAAATGTACCATAGTTTTTTGATCCACTCATTTACAGATGGGCACTTAGGTTGTTTCCAGCACTTGGCTATTGTAAATTGTGCTGCTATGAACATTGGGGTGCACAGATTCTTTTGGATTGTTGTTTCAGGGTTCTTCAGGTATAATCCCAGAAGTGGAATTGCTGGGTCAAAAGGCAGTTCCATTTTTAGTTTTCCGAGGAAATTCCGTACTGTTTTCCACAGTGGCTGCACCAGTCTGCATTCCCACCAAAGGTGCACAAGGGTCCCTTTTTCTCTGCACCCTCTCCAGCACTTGTTTGTTGATTTGTTTATGATGGCCATTCCCACTGGTGTGAAGTGGTATCCCATTGTGGCTTTAATTTGCATCTTTCTGATGGCTAGTGATGCTGAGTATCTTTTCATATGTCTCTGTGCCCTCTGTATGTCCTCCTTGGAGAATTGTCTGTTCAGGACTTTTGCCCATTGTTTAATTTGGTTGGTTGTCTTCCTAGAGTGGTGTTGTGTAAGTTCTGTATATGTTTTGGAGATCATACCCTTTTCTGAGGTATCATTGGCAAATACAGTTTCCCATATAGTTGGTTCTCTTTTCATTTGAATGCTGTTTTCTTTAGTCATGGAGAAGCATTTTAATTCGATGAGATCCCATATGTTTATTCTTTCCTTTATGTCCCTTGCTCTAGGGGACATATCAGTGAAAATATTGCTGCATGGAATGTCTGAGGTTTTCCTGCCTATGTCTTCCTCTAGGACTTTTGTGGTGTCACAACTTATATTTAAGTCTTTTATGCACCTCGAATTTATTTTTGTGTGTGGTATAAGTTGGTGATCAGGTTTCATTTTTTTTTGCATGTAGCTGTTCATATCTCCCAACACCATTTGTTGAAGCAGCTATTTTTACTCCATTTTATGCCTTTGCCCTCTTTGTCAAATATTAATGGACCACGGAGACTTGGGTTTATTTCTGGGATCTCTGTTATGTTCCATTGGTCTATGTGTCTGTTCTTATGCCAGTACCAGGCTCTTTGGATTTCAGTGGCCTTGTAATACAGTTTGATATCAGGTATTGTGATCCCTCCTACTTTGTTCTTCTTTCTCAAAATTGCTGCAGCTATTTGGGGTCGTTTATGATTCCATATAAATTTTTGAAGTGTTTGTTCTATATCTGTGAAAAATGTCATTGGTACTTTAATAGGGATTGTGTTGTATCTATAAATTGCTTTGGATAGTATGGACATTTTGATGATATTAATTCTTCCAATCCATGAGCATGGTACATGCTTCCAGTTGTTTGTGTCTTCCTTAATTTTTTTTCTTCAGTGTTGTGTAGTTTTCTGAGTATAGGTCTTTTATATCCTTGGTTAGGTTTATTACTAGTCACTTTACTTTTTTTTGTTGCTATGATTTGCCAGTTCTGAAACTAGGTCTGTTGAGGTCTTTTATACCTAAGCTCTGTCTTTTAGCATTCTGCATCCATCATGAGAACAGGCCCAGGCTAGCCTGCCAGGTAATGGCCAATCACAAGTAGCAGAGGCAGGTCATGTAGTCAAGACCATCCTGGAGCAACCATTCCCCAGCACACTCATCAGTTCACTGATGATGAAGGAAGAGGTAATTCCAGCCAAGGTTAGCTGAGCACAGAAGGATGCTCCAATTGACTAGAGACCTGTGAGCTAAATCAGTGCTTATGGTTAAGACACTTAGTTTGGAAGGTTTGTTAGGCAATACAATTATAGCAATAGGTAGCTGTGACCTTTATTTATTCATTTATTTATTTTCCCACCTGCCCCAACCACCCCCACCTCCCACCCTCAATCCTTTCCCCCTTTGGCTTTGTCCATGGGTTCTTTATACATGTTTCTTGACAGCCCTTCCCCTTCTTTCCTCTATTATCCCCCTTCCTTCTCCTCTCTGGTTACTGTCTGTTTGTTCTTAATTTCAATTTCTCTGGTTGCTTTGCTTGCTTGTTTCTTTTATTGATTAGGTTCCACTTATAGGTGAGATCATATGGTATTTGTCCCTCACCGCCTGGCTTATTTCACTTAGCATAACATGCTCCAGTTACATCCATGCTGACATGAAGGGTAGAAGCTCCTTCTTTTTCTCTGCTGAGTAGTATTCCATTGTGTAAATGTACCATAGGTTTTTGATCCACTCATTTACCAATGGGCACTTAGGTTGCTTCCAACGGTTTGCTATTGTATATTGTGCTGCTATTAACATTGGGGTATATAGGTTCTTCTGAATTGGTATTTCAGAATTGTTAGTATATAATTCCAGCAGTGGGATCACTGGGTCCTGAAGCAGTTCCATTTTTAGTTTTCTGAGGAAATTCCATACTGTTTTCCATAGTGGCTGCACCAGTCTGCATTTTCACCAACAGTGTACTGGGGTTCCCTTTTCTCCACAATCTCACCAGCACTTGTTGTTTGTTGCTTTGTTTATGATGGCCATTCTGACTGGTGTGAAGAGATATCTCACTGTGGTTTTATTTTGCATCTCTCTGATGGCTAGTGATGCTGAGCATCCTTTTAGAATTCCTATCTCAGCCTAGGTTTAAGTTATGAAACAGCAGATATCCTCCTATGGGAGCATTTACTGAGCAACTATGAAATTTTGAAGTTTCAAAAGAAGCAATGGACACATTTGAGAGTGCAAAGATTCTATTTTTAAGTGGCTAGCTCTCTGATGGGGGAGACCAAATAAGTAGTTATATAATACACAAAATCTAAGCATAAGTAACTAAGCTTGAAAATGTACAGGTATATTCTTCTCTGCCCATCTCCTTTTCTTTTTTTTTTGTTAATGGAACCATGATGTGGCTGTAGGGAAGTAAGTCTCTTTCACATTAGATATTTTGGTGATACTTTTAGTCAAGCTGTGTCCATCACCCTTTGGCTGAGGACTAGGCACATGACTGAAGCTAATTAAACAACCAAACACTCTGGAATTTTTATCTTAATCAGGGCATCACAGGTTGGAGCTCAGCTCATTCCCTAAAGATTGTCTCTTATTTAGGTAACAGCTGAGTTATATTAAATCTCCCCTCATGGCATCTCTGTAATCCACCCTTTCTTCTCTGGGTCCCCTGCAGGTTTGTAATCCACACCTTTATCATTCACATTTCACACAGAGTACTGGGAAGGAGTAGGTGGTTCTTGAAGACCTTGTGATTTGGTGAGTCTGCAGGAAGGAGGGAAGGAGATTTTTATTAAGGCCCACTGTGTACATATCTTGTGCTAGACACTAATGCATACACTTTTGAGGTAGAAATAAGAAAAGGAAATGAAGGGTCCTTGAAATAAATTTTGCCCCCCAGTTGATAGCTACTAAGCTGAAAGCTTTATGATCTTGTTACACAGCAGGCATATGCCACTCACACACAGGGCCAAGGGGCCCGGTGGTCATGATATACTATTATCAAAAGGACCCCCTACTGGGCTCTATTGTCCTTCACCAGATAGGAATGCCATCTCTCAATGCCAGAGATTTGTGAAAAGGAAAGGAAATGTTTATTTATTGCTATACACAGTTAAAGTAGCAACTTAACATCTTCATTAAAATATCAAAGTCCTTTAGGATACCCATAGACACCCACAGTGCTTCCTATCTCCCTCTGCCCTAATTCAGGGTACCATAACTCAGGAAAAGAACCAAATGTCCAGGATCTAGGCTCCTGACACCGTCAGCTGCGTTGTTGTCCAGGCAGGATCTCTACTTAATCCAAAGCCATGTGGCACCTTTTCATGGCCTACTGGCAAGAGTCCTTTCCCCCTTCATCCAGGCAATGTCTCTCTTGCTTCCCAGGCTATGCAGCCAAAGGGAGCACCCCAAAGCCATGTGGTCCTCTTCTACCAAAGCTGTGGGGAAGGGGTCCCCACTCTGGCAAAACCTCATGGCTCTCTCTCTTCACCAAAGCTGTGAGAGGGTGTCCACTCTGCCAAAGCCACGTGGCCCTCCCTCTTCACTTAAGTTGTGGGGAGGGGGTTGCCACTCGGGCAAAGCCAAGTGGCAATTCTCTGCTAAAGCTACATGGTGATTCTTCCTCACAGGGCTGTGGGGGTCCTGACTCTGGTGAAACTGCGTGGATCTCTTCTTAATGGCTGCCAAGTCTCAGTTTAAATCCCTGCACCAAAAGTCCTCTGTACCCCCATTTCTGACTCCTCCTACAATCAGTTACACCTGCCAGCATTCCCATATTATTCCAAGTTTATTGGGATGCCAACATGAGTCTGGGCAGGTGTGTCCCATTTTCTGGAGCCAATCTTCTCCATGCTCCCATGCAGGTGCTGTAACTTGGGGTTCCTCCTCCAGTCACGTCTTGGGGAGGAGAAGTCCTTTCCATCCCCCTGGCTCAGAGCATGGCCACAGCTATTTAACACATCTAAACCACCAGCCAAAGACTATAGATATGTTAAATGGCCATGCCATGGATTAGCAGCAGCTCTGCATGTCCCTGCTCCATGTGTCCCTTCTCCCAACTCATACCTGTGGGGGAAGGGGTGAGGACATCTTATATGTCCCTCTAATATTTCCTGGACACCCTGAGTTCTGGACCTCATTCCAAATCCCTATTTTTGCCCCCCCCCTCCTGGGTGCACCCTGTATCACTCCTGCAATAAGCTACTTCTGCCAGCATTCCTGTATTATTCCAAGTTTACTGGGTTGCCATCATGAGTCTGGGCAGGTGTGGTCCCATGGCGTGGAGCCAGTCTTCTCCAAGCTCCCACACAGGTGCTGTAACTTGGGGGGCCTGCCCCTCAGTTACATCTTGGGTGGGGGAGTCCCTTTCCATCCCCCTGCTCAGAGCATGGCCATAGCTATTTAACATATCTATGCAACCAGCCAAAGGTTATAGATATGTTAAATGACCATGCCATGGATTAGCTGCAAAGCTGTGGCTGCATAAAACACCTCTGCATGTTCCTGCTCCATTTGTCCCTTCCACCAACTCACACCTGAGAGGGGAAAGGGTGAGGACATCTTATATGTCTTTCTAATATTTCCTGGACACCCTGAGTTCTGGGCCCCATTCCAAATCCCTGTATTTGGGCCCCCCCTCTTGGCTGCACCCTGTATTAATCTGAATGTTTCCCCCACCATACCTCCAATTGTTGTTGATGTCTTTTGTTTTTAAATTTATTTTATTGGTTATCCTAATACAGTTGTCCCATTTTTTCTCCCTTTTATTCCCCTCCACCCTGCACCCTTCCTCCCACCAGCATTCTCCCCCCTCCCCTTAGTTCATGTTCATGGGTCATACACAAAAGTTCTTTGGCTTCTCCATTTCCTGTATTATTCTTAACCTCTCCCTGTCTATTTTGCACCTACCATGTATGCTTTTTATTGTTGTTGAAGTCTTAATCCTCACTACCTCAGAATCAGGTCTGTAAGTGGGGCCCTAATGCAATATGACAGGTGTTTTTGCAAGAAGAGGAGACTAGGACACAGACATGCACTGAAGGAAGACCTTATGAAGACACAGGGAGAAGGTGGAGTTTTACAATCTAGGGAGAGAAGCTTGGAATAGACTCTTTCCTTCATATCTCTCAGAAGAAACCAGCCCTCCTGACAGCTTGATCTTGGATTTCTAGTTTCCACAACTGTGAGAAAATAAATTACTGTTTAAGCCCCCCAGTTTTGAGGTATTTATTATGACAGCCTGAGAAAATGAATACAAATTCCCAGCTTGAAATATAACTTTGTGTGACTATAAAACATATTCCCCTTTCACTGTATCATGATAAGGATCAGGGCCAAAGCAAACAAACAAACAAATAAACAAACAAACAAAAATAGGTCCCAGTTGTGACTGAGAAGAAAAATGCAGACAAAAGAAATAGTTTAAGAATATATAGCAATTATGCATTTATGATTAACCTAAAGAAGGGAGACCTCTCTACCTTTCCACTACCAGCACAACTATTTCCACCCTACTTCTGCTTCTAATATGACCATCACTGCCATTGGTAGTAGTGTACATCCATTGAGTACTGACTGCACCATTCATTGTGTAATTATTTTACAAATATTAACTTAGTAATTACTTGTAACAACCCAGTGAATGATAACTAGAAAGTTATTTTGAAAGTTTTTTTTCTATTTTATGAATTAGGAAACCGAGGCTCAGAGAGAAGTAATTTGCCCAAGTTAATGGTTGGATCAAATTTCTGGTTGCATGTCTGTCAGGCTGTGCCTTAAGAACCAGTGTTCCTAGCCATTGCTGTATTCTAGTTTTATTTCAACACAATGCTTGGCATTTACATTTGTTTGTCTTCCTAGTCCTGCTATCAGCTTGGAGAGAGTTGGATGGTGTTGATGGCTTCTGATGATCTTCTATAGGGTGCTATAACATGCCACCCTTGTGGTAATCTGCCATATTAAAACAAAATGGTACTAATACAGATTTTCTAGTAATCATTGTTCTTGCAGTTTTTCTAGAACTTAAGCTTTGGATGATGTTTCAGGTTATATGATTACTATATATGATCGAAGTCTTCAATTCACAGAATCAATAATTAATTAGGAAGGGAAAAAGCATAAGAAAAAGGAAATTTGTTCAGCTAACAAAGCTGGTTGATTCAGTGTAGACTTTAAATTTATAGTCCCTGATTAGACCATCCAGTATGCATATTATAGAGAATTTGTTTTTGAAAACCTTTATAAAACCCTTCACTGTTACAATGCAATGCTATCTGGAATTTAGCATTTATAAAATGTGCAGTTAAGATATGCCAAGAGATTCCTCATGAAAAACAGATGGTACAATAACAGCTCTGTCTGCTTTTCTGACATTAAAATGAGAGTATTGAATGGCTTGAAATTCAAGTGAATATATTAAACCCAATCAATACTTCAGGGACATTACAATTTCAATAGCCAACTTACCCACCTAAATATTTTTATAAATGTTTTCATTTGAAGAAGAAAAATGAAAGGGCAGACAATGGTTTCTTTGATTGCTTCATATTTGTATGTAATGTTTCTAAGGAAAATAATGCCAATGGCCTTTGATGTAAGAAAGAAAGTACTCCTTATTCTAAGAGTGATATATGGGTTCAAATGAGAAGTGGGGTTGTAAAATCTCTTTTGAGTAGGAAAACCCAACATTAAATTGGTTGTGGAGTTTTATTACTGTACTAAAGAGGAAAAAACATGTCTACGTGACATTTTCTGAAAAATGCATTTGAAAATGTCTTTTCCTCATCAGACATGTATCTTACAAATCCAAGTTCAACACCTACAGTATTGTGTTAATATGCCTTGTTCTACCCTTCTTCTGATTCCTATAAGTTTTCCATGTAACAACAGGCTTTTGTAATTCTCTTTACTTTCTGTTTTTCTCTTCATTAAAATTCATAATGAGATACTCAGTAGATAAAGTAATTTTGTTAAGAGCAAATATTCTGCTTGGATCTTTTCTTATTTCTTATGATATAAAAATATGCTTCTATCATACAAGTGAATTTAATTTCCTCTATATTTAGACATGAATAACTTTGGAGAACAGTCTGCTTCTGAAAGCCAGATCTCTTGAGGTGCATGGTCAATCTCATTAATAAAAATATGTGTTTCTGGGTTGCACAAACTGTTGTATTTCTTTCCAAATTAGAAGTGAATGGTTTTCCAGAACAACAAGGGAGAAGTCTGGTTTCTACTTTGCTGGTGCTGGTGTTTCTTGGGGTAGAGTGCAAGTATCAACTACCACTAACTTTTGTCCCTTCTTTTCTTCTGTCTGAGTAAAGGAAAACATAGAACTCTGTTTTATAGGTAGGTTGAAGTTGTAGGTAAATTCTCCATCCAATTGAATTCTCCATCTTCTTGGTTACGATTGAACTCCATGGTGGATAGAACACCTGTTTAGACCACCAGCTGTCAGGTCACACTGCTAATAAAGCAGCAGAGGCCCAGAATTATAAACATATCAAGCAGGGGGTGAAAATGCCATTGCTTTGTGGGGAGGAGGAGAAACACTGTTTGGAGAACCTCCTAGAGTGTTGCCCTTGAAGGATTGTTCACCTTGTTTTTGTCTGTGCCATTGGCAAAAAGAAGTGGTATTTGGACAGAAGGGTCTCTTAAAGTGAAATAGCTAAATGTTAGTTCTTTATTTTCATGTCTCTGGTTCTATTTTGCTGGTTTGTTTGTTTTTTTTTACTAGGTTCCACTTAGCTTAGGTAATGATGATATGATCATGAGCAATGTCTCTCAATTTTATCCACAAAGAAATGGAGACTCAAATAGCTGGAGTAACTTGCTCCAGATCATATGGACTCCAGGTATTCTAGCTCCATGTTCAACTCTCTTTCTCACCCTCATCTTGAAGGGAGGATTTGCAAGTTCAGGATTTTTTGCTACTTCCCCTGCCCCTCTCCAACCCTTCTTCTTTCAAGGAAGAATTTTTCCCAAGCAAATGCCAAAATGATCCCAGGATCTTTATGATTTAAAAAAAGCTGGGACATTTTTACCATTTCATAGGAAATTTGGAGTCCAAGTTGTAAGTACTACTGGAATCAAGAAACTTTCTTCTCCTCCTTACCCTGAATCTCCAATCCTTCTTCTCTCCTTTATAATTACTCTGTCCTCCTCTTTTGCTTCCATCCTCATCCTTACTATTCTTCTCATTATTACCATAATCACCATCATCACCTTCATCTAGTACCAGACTATTTGTTTTATTGGCACTTAGCATTCTACTACAAATAATCCATCTTTGAGAAGTCCTCTCTCAGGTTACAGGTTATGTTTAATTTTAGAGTGCATCAATAAATGCAATTTTGCTTAAATTAAAGTGGCTCATGCAAAAATAAATTGAGGAACAACATTATCTTGTTCTCAAAGTATCCACAACTGTATTTGGATATTGCACTCTCTTTGGGCTAAACTAAAAATTTCTTTGGAGCTAAATAATGTTGTCCTCTAAGCTACTTCTATAGTTTCTGCGGGTATTCTCATATAAATCAGAAAAAGGAATGAACATTGACTCTTGGGGCTAATTACTGTTGTGAGGAAACTGCAGATGAAGGCTTTGTGCTTTCTCAGAGAAGGCAAATAATTTATTTTGGAATAAAGGCTTAGACAAAAAGAAATGAGGACTAAACAGTTACAGATTTCAAAAATAGAACTTCACCTCAATTCAGTGGACTAGTATCTGAACATATTAAAGATTTTGTAACAGTATAGAAAAATGTATGGTGGATTAAAAGAAAAAACTCAGTGCAAAATGGTATATATTTGATGATGAAAACTATGTAAGACTATACCACCAGAGAATGAATATATATATGAAGTCTGTCCATAAAATGTCCAGCCATTGTTAATATAATGAGAATGGTTTGAGTGACATCAATGTAACCTGGCAGCCAAGGAGAGTGGACTGGAATGCCTCATGCATGAACAATGACAGCTTCACTCTTACTAGTCAGTGGGGGAAGTAGATGCTGTTGAGTGAGACTGTGTGCTGTGTGGCTGTTGCATTCAAAAGGACTGAATCAGTAGAGCAATGAATCTGCATCAAATTTTGCATTAAGCTTGATTCTCTCTGATGGCTAGTGATGCTGAGTATCCTTTCATATGTCTCTGGGCCCTCTGTATGTCCTCGTTGGAAAAGTGCCTGTTTAAATCCTTTGCCCATTTTTTAAATTGGTTTGCTCGTCTTCCTGGAGTGGAGTCAGGTGAGTTCTTTATATATCTTGGAGAGCAAACCCAAGACTGAGGTATCATTTCAAAATGTATTTTCCCATATGTTTGAGTTGCTTTTTCATTTTGCTGATGTTTTCTTTAGCCATGCAGAAGATTTTTAATTTGATGATGTCCCATTAGTTTATTCTTTCCTTTATGCTCCTTGCTCTAGGGGACATATCAGTGAACACTCTGCTCTGTGGAATATCTGAAGTTTTCCCACCTATGTTCTCCTCTATGACTTTTATGACATCACAACTTATATTTAAATCTTTTATCCACCTTGAATTTATTTTTGTGTATGGTGTAAGTTGGTACTTGAGTTTCATTTTTTTTCATGTAGCTGTCCAAATCTCCCATTTGTTGATCAACTGTTTGTTGAACAGGCTATTTTTACTCCATTTTATTCTGCTTTCCCCTTGGTTAAGTATTAACTGACCACAGAGACTTGGGTTTATTTCTGGGCTCTCTGTTCTGTTCCATTGGTCTATGTGTCTTTTGTTATGCCAGTATCAGGCTGTTTGATTACAGTGGCCTTGTAATACAGTTTCATATCAGGTATTGTGAGCCCTCTGACTTTGTTCTTTTTTCTCAAAATTGCTGCAGCTATTCTGGGTTGTTTATGGTGCCATATAAATTTCTGAAATGTTTGTTCTATATTTGTGAAATATATCATTGGTACTTTAACAGGGATTGCATTGAATGTATAAATTGCTTTGGGTAGTATGGACATGTTGATGATGTTAATTCTCCTAATCCATGAACAGGTATATGCTTCCATTTCTTTGTATCTTCCTTAATTTCTTTCTTCAGTGTTGTGTAGTTTTCTGAGTATAGATATTTTACATCTTTGGTTAGATTCATTCCTAGGTACTTTATTTTCCTTGTTGCTATATCAAATGGGATTTTTTTCCTGATTTCAGCTTCTGATATTTTGTTGTTGGTGTACAAAAATACCTTTGATTTTTGAATAGTGACTTTGTGTCCCACTCTTCCACCAAATTCACTTATTAGGTCAACTAGTTTTTTGGTGGATTCTATAGGATTTTTGTGTACACTATCTTGTCATCTGCAAACAATGACAGTTTTTCTTCCTCCTTTCCAATTTGGATGTCTTTTATTTCTTTTTCTTGTATGATTTCTGTGGCTAGAACTTCTAGTACTATGTTGAATAGAATTGGTGAAAGTGGACACACTTGCCTTGTTCCTGATCTTATGTGAAAGGTATATTTTTCTATTGACTATGATATTGGCTGTAGGCTTCTCATATATGGCCTTTTTTATTTCAAGATATGCTCCTTCTACTCCCACTTTGCTGAGTATTTTGATTATAAATGGGTGCTGTACCTTATTAAATGCATTTTTCCACATCTATTGATATGGTCCTGTGATTTTCATCTTTCCTTTTGTTTATGTGATTTATTATAATGATTGGTTTGCAAATATTGTATCTTCCTTGAACTCCTGGGATGAAACCTATGTGATCATGGTGTCTGGTATTTTTAATGTATTGCTGCATTTGGTTTGCCAATATTTTGTTGAGGATTCAGCATCTATATTCATCAGCAATATTGGCCTGTATTTTTCTTTCTTTGTTGTGTATATTTCTGGTTTTGGGATTAGGATGATGCTATCCTCATAAAAAGTTTAGAAGTCTTTCCTCTTCTTGGATTTTTTGGATAGTCTGAGAAGGATAGGAGTTAGCTCTTCCTTAAATGTTTTGTAAAATTTCCTGTGAAATCATCCAGTCCAGGGCTTTTGTGTGCTGGAAGTTTTCTGATTATATCTTCCATTTCACTATCTGTTATCGCTTTCTTCAGGCTTTCTGCTTCTTCTTGATTCAGTGTTGGAAGACTATATTTTTCTAGAAATTTATCCATCATCTATGTTTCAAAATTTCTTGACATAGTTCTTCATATAATTTCTTACAATCCTTTATATTTTTGATAGTAAGAGTTATAATTTCTCCACTTTCACTTCTTATTTTGCTGATTTTGTCACTTCTATTTTTTTCTTGATGAGTGTGTTATAGATTTTGTTATCTTTTCAAAGAACATGCTCCTGGATTTATTGATCCTTTGGATTGTTTTTTTAGTCTCTATGTCATTTAATTCTGCCCTGATTTTTGTTACTTCCTTCCTTCTGGTCACTCTGTACTTTGTTTGTTGTTGTTTCTGTAGTTCTTGTAGAAGTAGGGTTAAGTTGTTTATTTTATTTGTTTTTATCTTTTTTAGGTAGGCCTGTATCACTATGAACTTCCCTCTCAGGATCACTTGTGTTGTGTACTATAGGTTTTGGACTATTGTGTGTTCATTTACATTTGTTTCTAGATAATTTTTATTTCTTCCTTGATATAATTTTAACCTATTCATTGGTGATAGCATGGTATTCAATCCCCATGAATTTGAATGTTTTTGAGGTTTTTTCCTTGAGGTCAGTTCTAGTTTCAAGCCCTTGTCCGTTAAAATGCTTGATATAATTTCAATTTTTTTTTAATTTATTGAGGCTTGTTTTGTGTCTTTTCATGTCATCTATCTTTGAAAATGTTGCATGTGCATTTGAAAAGAATGTATATTTTTTCCTTTGTGATGAAAGGTTCTATATGTATCATTTAATTCCATTTGATCTAGTTTGTTTTTCAGTGGCACAATATCCTTGTTGAGATTTTGCTTGGAAGACCTATCCATTGTTCACAGAGGGGTTAAAATCTGCTGCTATAAGTGCGTTGCTGTCTATATCTTCTTTGAAATTCTCCAGGATTTTTCTTATATATTTGGGTGTTGCTATATTGTGTGCATGTATGTTTGCAATGTTTATGTCTTTTTGGATTCTTCTCCTGAGTATTATGAAGTGTCCTTCTGTGTGTCTTTTTATGGCCTTTCTTTTGAAGTCTATTTTGTCTGATATAAATATTGCTTCCTTGGCTTTTATTTCCTGTCCAGTTGCTTGCAATATTTTCTTCCATCCATTCACTTTCACCCTGTGTATGTTTTGTTCTGAGCTGGGTCTCTTGTAGGCAACATATGTATGGGTCATGTTTTCTTATCCATTCAGCTACCCTATGTCTTTTCATTGGAACATTCAATCCATTTACATTTAAGGTTATTATTGATATGTACTTATTCATTGCCACTTTTCCCCTTTTGTACCTGTGTTCTTCTCTCCTCCTCTTTTTTCCTTCATCTTCCTAAAGCAGTCCCTTTAGCATGTCTGGTAATACTGGTTTGGTGGTGTTGAATTCTTTTGTCTGGGAAACTCCTTATTTCATGTTCCATTTTAATTGAGAACCTCACTGAGTAGGACAGTCTTGGTTGCAGGCCTTTGATTTTCATTACTTGAAATATTTCTTGCCATTCCCTTCTGGCTTGCAGTTTTCTGTTGAGAAGTGTCAGCTCCTAGCTTTATTTGAACTCCCTTGTATGTTACTTCTTTTTTCTCCCATACTGCCTTTAAGATTTTCTCTTTGTCTTTAAAAATTGGCATTTTAATTGTGATGTGTCTTGGAGTAGACCTCTTTGGGTTCCTCTTAATTGGAACTCTCTGTGCTTCCTGAACTTGTGTGGTTTCTCCTATCTCCATGTTAGGGAAGTTTTCTGTCATTAGTTTTTCAAACAGGGTTTCTATCATTTGCTCCTTTCCTTCTCCTTCTGGTATTCCTATGATCAAATGTTGTTGCATTTCATGTTGTTTTGGAGTTCCCTAAGCTATCTTCATATTTTTTGAGTCTTTGTTTTTGTGCTGCTGCTCTACTTGGATATTTCTTTTTTACCTTGTCTTCCAGCTGACTAATTTAGTACTCTGCTTCATCCAGCTTGCTTGTAATTTCTCCTAGTGTATTTTTTATTTCTGATACTATATTCTTCATTAATTCATGGTTCTCATTTTATAGTTTCTATTTCCTTTTTCATGCTGTTGCAGTTCCCACTCAGTTCCTTATAGTTGTCAAGTTGAGTTACTCGAGCACTCTTATATCCATTTTTTTAAATTCTATGTTTGATAATTTGCTTCCCTCCATTTTATTTAGTCTTTTACTGGGGATTCTTTCATTAATTTTTATTGGGTGTTCTTTCTTTGTCTCCCCATTTTAGGTGACTCTTTTTGTTTGTTTCTGTAATTCAGGATGCTCTGCTTTGCCAGGTGTCTTCATGGGGTCAACTTCTATGTAATGCATTCTGTGTAACTTGCTGGTTCTGTCTTTGATCTCCTTGTCTGGATGCTCTAGGCTCACTTTTTCTTATGTTTTTGTGGGTTCTCTTGTTGTACTTGGGCTTATCTGTTGGTGGCTTCTTTGTTGGTGGGTTCTCCCCAGCTGGCTTACTGGTAGTCACAATTCCCACCTTGTCTTGTGTGCTATTTTACATTTTTTTTTACTAATAAAACAGTATTACCACACCACTAAACCTACAGCAGGGTAAAGAACCTCCTGCCATATCAATAATCTCAACCACAATTGAACTAAGATTCATAAAGGTGAAAGAGAATGCAGATATTTAAGGTATTTCAAAGGGAATAGAAGATGACTAAAAGAGGGGAAAATGTTACTGTTTTATAAAAGGGATAACAATTGATAATTGTTGGGATAGAATCAAGGCAAAGAAAGGGAGAGAACAAAATTTAAAATATAAGTAAAACATGAAAGGGGGATGGGAACATTGAGGTAAACAAAACAAACAACCAAGCAAATATAACCAGAGACACTGAAATACAGAACAAACTGGTAATAATCACAGGGGAAGGGGGAGATGGATAATGAGGGAAAACAGGGGAAGGGTTGACAAAGAACATGTATAAAGGACACATGGACAAAGCAAAAGGAAATAGAATGGATGTTGGGAGTTTGGGAAGGGTGGAGTGGGGGGATTGGTGCAGGAAAAATGGAGACAA
>PVKU01012953.1:0-31927 GCA_004027475.1 Anoura caudifer | reverse complement strand
GAGAGTCCCTTCTCTGCTCGCTGCGTTCGGCTCTCCTGCCCTCTATCCCTGTGTGCCCTGCCAGCACCTCAGATTTTAACAGCTGTGCCACTTGATTACTCTATTTTCCTCAGTGCACTTAACAGATGCCTGAAACCACTGTAAAGATCAGAGTGCACACATAGTGTACACGCACATGTGCAGAGTATCCACATCTATGCACACACACAGTGTCTGTACACACACACAGCATCTGTACAAACACAGGCACAGTGTCTGTGCACACATACACACATGCACAGTGTCTGCACACATACATGAACACACAGCATCTGCACATATATGTGCACATGCACAGCATCTATACACATGCACACATGCAGTGTCTGTATGCATACATGCAAGCAGGCACAGCATCTGTACACATGCATGCACATGCACAGTGTCTGCGCATATACAGATATGCACAGTGTCTGCACACATGTGCATGTGCACAGCATCTGTACACATGCATGCACACATGTGTGGTGTCTGTACACATGTGTACAGCATCTATACATGTCTGCAGTGTCTGCACACATGCATGTACACACAGTGTCTGTACACATGCACATATGCACAGTGTACATATACACACGTGCAGTATCTGCACATGCATGCGTACGTGCACAGATATGCACTCATGTGTGCAGTGTCTGTACACATGTGCATGCACACAGCATCTGTATATGCACACTCACACATGTGCAGTGTCTATACACACGTACCTCATCTGTATACATGTATGTGCATGTATGTGCAGTGTCTACACACATGCATGTACACACCGTGTCTGTACACGTGTGCATGCACAGAATTTGTGCACATATGTGTGCATGCATGCACACAGTGTCTGTACACACATACACTTGGAATGAAAGAAGCCCTTTCACATTTGAACAAGAAGTTCTCGAAGCTTCCTCTGCATACCAGATGTCATGTGATGAGCCCACTGGATAATGGCAGAAACATCTTTGTGTTCCGTGAACAAAGTTTATGGATAGTGGTTGTTAGTGACCACTGCTGATTGCTTCCCAGATGCCAGACCTGGGGAGAGCGCTTGCCAGACACCATCTCCTTTCATTCTCACTCTGCGAGGTGGGTATTATCATCTCCATGGTACCAACGAGAAAACAGACTCAGGGAATGCGGGCACTTACCTGAGTCATACAATAAATAACAGGATTCATGTCCAGATCTGACTCTAAAGCCTGAGCTCTAACCCCCCTTCGCTGTACCCCAGAGGTGGAGGCCTAGGGATGCTGGCTTCCTAGACAGAGATGGGAGCTGCCTAAGCCTCTGAGAGTAAAGACGGGCTATTTTACAGCCCAGTGTCTCGGGTCTGTAAGAACACACGCTCTCCAGTTGGGACCACACCAAGCTTTGTGTCCTGGTGTGCAGGGTAAGGAGTAGATGCCACGATAGTTGGACCTGATTCATTTGTGGTCTCTCTTGACTCTTTGAAATGGGCCTCCAAGAAACCCAGCTTCCCAGTGACCCCAAATTGCTCACGGAAATCACTGGTAAGGCCCCAGAGGTACAGAGAAATTGGGTAACTTTGTCAAGAACACATGGCTAGTACATGGAAGGGCAGGATTCAAACCCAGGCGATCTGAGCACAGAGCTAGCTCCCAAACCCCACACTTCACAAAGGGCTTGGACGAACCACCCAGGGTGGTGCCGATCAAAAATGACTTCACAGTTCAGAGAGAACAGCGGCTGGGAGAGAGGAGTAAGTTGACAGAAAGATGACCCTTCAACCACACCTGGAAGAGCAGGTAGGGTTTAGGGAAGTGGGAGGGAGCAGGGTGCCAATGTGCTTGCTGTTTCAGTGATCACTGAGCAGAGCTGCTCGGCAATGAGCTAACACAGGAGTGACATGATAGTAAAAGGTAGGTTTGGGGGCCTTGAATGCCAACCTAGATTAAAGTCAAGGGAAGTTTGAGAGAGGTTCGGGTCTACCTTCTGCAGTTGGCCACTCACATCATGTTCCGGTGCACGTCAGTCACTGCAGGGACAGAGCTGTTTCTGCAGCAAGACACCTATGGGCCTTACAGGGGAGTGGAACCCACAAGTGAAGCCCAGCAATCCCACTGGGCACAGCTGTCACAAATCCAGGCAGGGACAGCCACCCGGGAGGTGAGGGCCAGGGCCAGAGGCATGGAAAGGGGGGCCTCTGGGGTACACGTTCACCCCACTCTCCCAGAAGAGAGGGAGAGTAGTCACAGCAGGAGGGCAGGACATCATAGGGGTAAACAACCCCAAGCAATCAGATACCCGAAAATCTTTTATAAGGTCATGTGGTGGAATTGGAGCTTCAGTGACTTATTCAGCAAACATTTGCTCATGATCTACCAAGTATTGTGCTGGGACTGAAAAGCAAGCATTCTAATATACTGGTAATTCTCAAACCTCCCGGCCAGACAAGCCCTGCCTGGGAGGAGCTGGACAGCCCTCCCCCTCCAGGAAGCCCCTTGCTGGCATCTAGGCAGCTGTGTGTGTGTGTGTGTGTGTGTGTGTGTGTTCTGGATTTAAAATCACTTCTCGTCTCAGAACTTGAGTTTGGGGCAGAAATACCGCGTTGACCTACAGCTCAGGCATCAGAGACCAAAGTGTCCGAATGTCGACAAACGATCCATGCCCAAAGCAGCCCCAGGCAAACCCTCCAAGAGCCTGCAGCTCACCCAGCACAAAACCAGGAAGACGAGCAGCTTACACGTCATCGAGCCCTACTCACTCCACCCCCTCCGAGGAGACGCAAACGTTATTTCCATTCAGAATGTGGAGGTACAATACAGATGACGTGTCACACCCTCAAGTGCCCTCGGACAGGACCTGAGCACGAACTCAGTGACCTGCGGTGGCAGAGCCTGTGGAGAGCCAAGCCCTGGGCTTCTGCCCTAATGGCCCGACTTAGATAAGGAGCTTCGACTGCTGCATCTGCGGGTTTTCTGAACAGCAATAATCGTGCTCACTTAGCCTCTTTCTTCTCCAGAGCTCAGGCCTTTAATCAATTCTTACGGAGATCTGGGAAGTTGATCCCCTGTAAAATGGCTCAAAGAAAAGTGGGTCAGGGAGAAGCTGGTGGCTTGGCCCAAGGCTTAATGCTACATCAGCCTCGGAATTGAGAACAGAAGTTTCTAGGGCCGACCTTTACTCTCGCAATAGGTTCCACAGCCAGAGCAGCCTGCCACCCAAATCCAAGGTCTTTTTTTAACTCCTGGAATCAGCACCATCAAGTCGGAGCTAAGAAACAAGGAAGTGCTGCCGCGCGCTGCCAGCAAAATGAAACAAGCGCAAAGATCTAGTTAATTACTCAGGACATGTTGGCAGACAGCTCTGCTCGTCAAATTCCTCATTGTCTGAATGGTTATTTACATCTGAATTAATTTATACTGTGGGAGTTTTAAATACTGGTGTTTTTTTTTAAGTAGCAGCAAAGATCCTACCAGAAACGATGTTGTTTCTGAAAAAGTCCTCTCCTTCATCTCTGATTTATTCACAGAGGCAGGAGACCCTGACGCAGGGCCCTGACTCAGTGCTTGGAGAGACCCAGCCGGGAATTCTCCTGCAGACATCATAAGCAGCCCAGCCTCCTGGCTCCTCCGGGCCCTGTGCCTGCTCCCCAACCTCATGCTCTGTGATGTGCAGGTCCCCAGGCAAAGGCCCGGAGAAAATCTGAAGTCTTTAACACATGGGAAAAAATGTGTGAAGGTGATCAGAAGGTGCCAACTTCCAGTTGTGAGATAAATAAATTCTAGGGATCTAAGGCACAGCGTGGGCACCATCGTGAAGCACGCTGGGTCCTGAACTTCACAGTTGCTGGGAGGGTGAAGCTTGAAAGTTCTCATCACAAGAAAACTTTGTAACTATCTGAGCTGATGATCTTATGGTGGTAATCATGTTGCGATGTATACATGTAGCAAATCCTTTTGTGCTATACCTTGGACTGATATAATGTCCTATGAAATTATATCTCAATACACTGGAAAAAATAATTTTCAAAAACTTAAAAGACCCGAGGAAAAATAAAAGGAAGTATTATTTACACAATTGGAATTTTTCACTCATTCAACAAATATTTAATGAGAACAGACTATGTGACATGACTGTCCCATCAGGTCTTGGGGACAGACATTTGAAGGTGTATGACATCGCCCTGCCCACAGGGAGTTCCCGGGCAGTGGAGGAAACAAGCAGAAAGCGATCCATGTTTAGGGGCAGAGCAGAACTGAGGTTGACATTTACACACTAAAACTCAAACACGCAGAAAGTATCAAATATTTTCTGTGACTATTCTTACCTTGTGCTCAGTCCCCAGTGACAACACACACAAAAAAAAAATCCTAAATTTTCGAATAAAAACAACCTGGGTTCTCCTAAGTTAGAACCCTTTCTTTCCGGTAAATATTCTCTCACTCTCCAAGTTCAAATTCTGTCAGGTCTGCTTCCCCTTTCCAAAGGAGCTGGGGCCACGCCCCACTGCCTGCCGGAAATGGCGCTGGCGCACAGTGGGAGGGGGCGTTGAACCCGGTTCCCTGCTGGCATCTGGCATGGACCTGTGGCCCACATGCTGCCCGGTCTCTCTGGAGGGATCCTGGTCTCGGCTGGACGCCGACGTCGTCCCTCAGTGTCCACGGCTGTGGCTGATCCCTCTCGGTGCTGGGGTGCACTGTGCTTCCCCCCCAGGGCTGACATCCTGGGCCTCTCCCATGGCCCTGTTGTCTCGATGCCTGAATCTCTCTGTCGCCAGCTCCTTCAGCACGTGGGCGTTGTTCTCACTCGGGCCGTGAACCTGGGGGTGGGCAAGCAGGAGCACGGTCCTCTGCCCTGCGCTGTGCCCCCCTCCCGGGGCTGCCGAAACAGAGCGCCACACGCTGGGGCCTAGCGCAGCAGCACTCCGTCCCCCCGCAGTTCTGGGAGCTTGGGGTCTGAAATCAAGGTGTCTCCGAGCCATTATTTCCCTTCCAGTCCCTGCGGAAGAACCCTTCCCTGCCTTCTCCGACTTCTGGCCGCTCTCGCCGTCCTTGGCTTGTGGCAGCGAACATCCGATCTCCGCCTCCACCCTCACTCTGCCTTCTGCCCAGTGTCGCTGTGTCCCTCCTCTTTTCACAAGGACACCAGCCATTGGGTGTAGCCCCCCCCCCAAATCCAGGATGATTTCACCTTGAGATCCTTAACTAATTACATCTGCTAAGTCCCTATTTCCCAGTGAGGTCACATTCTGAGGTTCCAGGCAAACAGGAATCAGGGTTGGGGAGAGGAGGACACTATTCAACCCACGACTCAGGATGATCTAAAAAGAGGCCACACCCAGACTTTCTCTCAGAGGCTCACAGCCTCCCAGGGAAGCAGTGTTTGCCCCGAGTTTCCGAGTGGCCAGGTCATCCGGGTGTTGCTAGGTCCCCTTCAGAGGTTCCAGGTCCAGGTCCTACAAGGAGAACCAGATCGCCCACATGGAAACCCTACTGTTTTCACTTACATTATACACAGTGCTCTGAATACCACTGGCTCTTCTGATCACCATTAAATGCCCGGGGGGGGGGACGAGGGGAACGGTGGGGACCCCCACACATCACGCAATTCTGCGACACCAGCTGGGCTATCCTAAATCTGACTCAGTTCTGACACTGTCTACCTAGAGAGAGAGTCAGATCCCATAAGATTCCCCCACTTCAGACGCCAGTCGCAAGTCCAGATTGTTACCTGTGCTTCTGACCACACGGAACTCAGAGGTTCCTTTGATTAACCTGCTAGAGGAGCTCATAGAACTCAGGAAACGAGGTTACTCACTAGGTGACGGGTTTGTTACCAAGGATGATAAAGGAGACAAATGACTAGCCAGATGGAGAGCTACACAGAGCGTGGTCCAGAAGGGTCCCAGACACGGGAGCTTCTGTCCCCAGGGAGTCTGGGGTGCACCACCCTCCTGGAACGTCGATGTGTTCTGGTTCACCAACCTGGAAGATCTCCCAACCTTGGTCTTTTGGATTTTTCTGGAGGCTTCATTGTATAGGCCTGATTGATTACATCATTGGCCACTGACAGTTGAACTCAATCTCCAGTCCCTCTCCCATCACCAGGGGTAGGGAGGGGCCCCTGAAAATTCCAACACACTAATCATGATTGGTTCCCCTGGCAACCAGCCCTCATCCTGAAATTACCCAGGGACTTTCCAAAAGTCACCTCATTAACCTACACTCAAGTGTGGCTGAAAAGGGCTCGTTATGAACAACAAGACAACTACTTCACCTTCATGGCTTAGCAGCTGTTTCAGGAACTAAGGACCAAACAACTAATATTGTAACAAAAGTTGCCTCTATTGCTCTTATCGCTCAGGAAATGCCAAGGGTTTGGGGAGCCAGGAGCCAGAAACCGTGGGCAAAGACCAAATGCATGTTTCTCCTTATAAATCATGGTATCACATCACCCATTTCTGCTCCCTCCCGAGCCACTGATTCAGTGTGTGACCGCTGGACACCGGGGACTTCTAGGATGGAGGAGCTGTGCTCTGGGGTAATCGTGCCAGTAAGCTACCTGGCACATCTGCTGTGTGGGCTGCGGAAGCACGTAGGTGGTCCCCTGCAGGGACTGTGTGTTGTGTGTCTTTACTTACAACATCAGCATTGTGCCTGGCATATGGCAGATGCTCATGATGTGTGTGCTGAATGGCTGTGGGGGACTGGAAGGCTTCACGATAGAGGTGGCACTGAGTCAGGCCTTGAGAAATAAGCGAGTAGGATTTCGACTGAGGAAAATGGGCAAGAAAAGCATTATAAGCAAAGGGCAAAGGAACAAAGGCAGCCCCGGCGGGTGGCTCACTTGGCTGGAGCATCATCCCATACACCAAAGGTCTGCGTGTTCAGTGCCCAGCCAGGGCACATACCTAGGTTGTGGGTTTGATGGGTTTGATCCCCAGCTGGGCTGCAGACAAGAGGCAACCAATCAATATTTCTCTCACGTCAATGTTTCTCTCTCTCTCTCTCTCTCCCCCCACCCTCTTCTCTCTCTACAAAATAACCATACATATCTTTGGGTGAAGATTAAAACAAAACAAACAAAAATAACGAAGGCGTGGAGGCATGAAGGGGAGGGCTGGAGGCCGGCAGGGAAAGCTGCGGCAAACACTGAGGGGCTTGCGTGATGTGCCGGAGGCTGGGGATTTTAACGAGAGGGAAGTGGAAAAAGGGGGTTCAGGCTGAAAACAGTGTGCTTCCGGGGTTGTTCCTACAAAGGGACTCTTTATCGGTCCGTATCAGATTAGGGCGCAAACCAGCACGGCCGGGGGCCTCCCCCGACCTTTTGAGGCTGACGGCAGCAGATGCAGCTGTGACTTCCAAATTCCTAAACACATTGCTTGATCCTGTCCCCACAGACGTCGTGCCGGGACAACGCACATGGACGTTTCTGAGACGCCCATGTTCTGTCCTTACACTGAGGCTAAGGAAAACACCACCGAGTAGGTCAGCAAGCTGCCAACTAGGAACATTCCAAAGAAACAAATGCCACCACCAAGACATGCTTCGTTTTTTTTCGAAATGGTCACTGCAAATCAAAATGCTGAATCACGTAACCAAAAAAAAAAAGATAAGTGCGTCTGTTCATTAGATTCAGATTTGTCATCCTGATGACTGCAACGTGAATATTTTTATCAGTCTTTGTTCCATGACAAAAAGAATCAGCTTCCTAAAAAGGAAGGGTCTACATCAGCACTTTGTCTCAGCCTTTTAATGAAACATTGTCTGTTCTGGCATAAAGGGCTTGTGATAGAACCAATTATATATTTTTTTTCCTAATCCCCAAAGACTTAGATCCAGCTTGTTCAAGATCAGGAAGTACCTTGCTGTCGTCAGTATCACCAGGCACAGCATTGTCTGTGAGTCCCCCCTGATTCTCCGGATGTTCAAGGGCAAACTGGATGTGCAGGGCTTGCCGACATCGGGTGCCTCCGTGCAATGGAAACGTGAAGATGTTTACCTAATGCCCTTGCCCAGTTTATTATAACTCTTCAAAATGAGAGAAACGAGGACACAAATGGAGCTGGAAATTATAATGAAATAGCTTTTAAAGCGTTAATAACGATTAAAGAACTGTCCGCTAAGATCTTAAAGAATGAAGCAGTCTGTGGAATCACTTCCCAGGCAGGGGTTCTAAGGGAAGTGAATGCTGTTGGGAGGGAGTTGAGGAGCCCAGCACTGCTCATCCCGACTGCGCAGGTAGGGGGCGTGGTTCGCAGCAGCACAGGTGCGGGAGCAGGGAGCGCTGGAACGCCACTGCCGGGCCTCTTTTCAAACTGAGCCCTTATTTTCCATTTCCATCGCCCCCGCCCTACGCCTGAGCTTCACAACATGAGAAGTCAGCTGCTGCAATCGCCTCCCACTTCGGGGTTTTGGAACCAGGGAAAGCAAGACAATGGTTGAAGAGGTTTTCTGACCATGAATCTCCAGGCTGCACCTCAGACCTCCTGTCTCAGAATCTCTGCCGATGCTGGTCCCAGCCCAGGCGTCTAAAAGGCTCCCTGGGTGATTCCGAAGTGCATCTCTGAGCAGCAATCACTAAACCAAACAACCTAGTCTCTGAACTCGCCTCCACCACTGCACAGCCTCCCCCAGTTAAGCACCCTAAAGCATCTCTGGTGACGTCTGAAATCATCAGCAATTCCCGATAATGAACAGGACAGCTGATCACTGGCTCTCACCTACTGAATTCCGGTGCAGTTCGGATCTGAGCCCTCACTCTTCTGCAGCTCGGCCACACCGATCCACTGGTGGCTGGCCGGCATTTCCACCCCGGGCTGGGACTCAGGCCACCCCCTCGCCTGTCCCCCCCACTCTCCCCAGCCATCATCCATCACCCCTAAGAGATACCCCCGTCCTCCGAGACTGACCTTAAGTTCTGCCTCCAGCAAGCCTCCTGCAGCCACTCATGACTCTGTCCGCTGCCAGGAAGTGTCCCTCTGTCCTCGGAGTTCTTACAGCACTGTGTGTGCCTGGGGAAGGTACATACCACTAGGTGAGTACATAACCTAACAGAGGGGGATGTCTAAAAGCATAGACCTGAGTGACCCAGGGCAAGTTCTTTAAAGTTTAATGTTTTTTCAAACGTGTGCAATGAGTTGTGAATTCTCCGCAATCTCGTTATGGAGCCCAACAAACCCCCAAGAAGATGTGCTGTGTTTATTGTTACCCCTGGCCCATACTGTGCACCCAGGGATACACCAGTCAAAGTGACATGGCTGAGTAACACAGAGAGAAGGGGCTCGGTGAAGATGTTGGCAATATTGAATAGGTGAGTAAAAAAATAAAGTCAAATTTTCCTCTGCTCCATTGTTAAGAGCACTGTAGGCATACGGCAGCTTCCTAACCGCAAGCGGAGAGACCCAACCCTCTCGGTGTTCGGGGAAACAAGGTGCTCTGCTCGGCAGGACTCCCCCCCTCCTGAGAAGTCGTCTGGAGCACCTTCTGACTCCTGAGCATGTCATTTGGGGTCCCCCACCCAGACCTCATCAGGCTTCTCAAAATGTGCCTTCCAAACGCACACTCCCCCTGCCCAAGAGGAATCGGGTGGGTAAAGTCTCTGGCTGCCTGACTTACGTGTGTGAGAAGGAATTCAGCAGTGATTCATCCATGTATTTGCACCCCAGATATTTCAATGTCCATCTGCACTGTTTTAGATTAAAAACTCATTGGTAGCTACATCAAGTGACAAAAGTATTATGTTTTGCTCTTTTGTATTTTTTTCTAGCAGGCTGCAAACCCTGCAAGAGCAAGCCTGGCCGCACCTGACTCTACCTGTATTTTAGAGGCAAGTACACATGTTTTTCTCTACAACTTTGTGTCAGTACACCAACACATTGTAAGGCCTGGCCATCCAAGGCTATCATGATAAAGAGCAGTTAAAAGAAAAAAATAAACCCAGGAAGAGCTGGCGGAGGCACAGAGAGAGAAGACAGGAAACCCCAGACCCTTAGCTTATTTTGAAGCAGAAAAGCCAGGCGGTGTGTTAACTTTATGAATGTGCATTCACAGAGCACCCAGAATTCCTGAATCCTCCCATGGGCCCTCTGCCCAGTTACTGATGCCAGACTTCATTCCTGTGTTGTGCTCACCGGCCCCATCATCTGTACTGATAAATGTTTAATGTTACTGCTGGCATGTCCAGCCCGCTTCCAGGGATGTCAAAGGGCACCCAGGACAGGCAGCTGCAGCCGTCTCCTCTCCAGGCTTCCTGGAGTCCTTCTCCCATTGTAATTTGCATATGTGCAGCCTGTCCCTCAAATTCTAGGTTTATGAGTGACTCAAACGTTATCCCTAAAGATCCAGAGCAAAGCAAATGAGCTGACTATGACCTCAACAAATCATCTTCCAAGACAAGAAAAATGATACCTGTCATCTTTAAAAAGCCAGCCCGTCAATAACAAAATTACGGGCTCATAAGAAAGACAATTCATTTTTCCCCATGATGCAAGCCAGAGTCGTGTTTTCAAAAGCATAGTACAATTTAGTTCTCTTACATCTTCACACGAGGAGGTAATCACACACTTTGGGCTTCGGGTAGTCTCAAGAGCAATGAGTATTTTGTTATGGGTCTGATTATTAGTTGCACCAGTTAATTAGTCAAAATACACACTCAGATGAACTAGCAGATAGCAGAGAGTGGTGAAATTCAGACACAGAAGCAGCAGGCTTTTGTATGAGGGGCAGAAGGGACGAGGAAAACCGGAGCAATCTTTCCCATCTTTTCCCTCTGAAGATGCCTTTTTTATTTCAAGAAGTTTGAGGGCTGGGGTTACAGGTGGCAGACTAGACACCATCGTCAGCCTCTGTTCCCTCAAAAAAAAAAAAAAACCCACAAAAATGGGGAAGAGTCTTGTGGGAAGGCCACACCCTGGATCAAAGAGAACAGGAGACAGAGGACAACGCAATGGTGGACTAGGAAGCAGGTGGGTGAACAGTGACTGAGTGACAAGACCAAAGGAGGCTGGACCCCGCCCCAGCTCCCAGCTCCCGGCACCTTGGAGAACGGAGATGAAGTCGGGGCTGAACCCAGGGATCCAACTGAAAGTCTACGGAAGATGCAGTCAGACTCCACCCACTTTGTCCTCTTAGCACTGATTGGCCAAAGACCAGAGGCTTACTCACCAGAAGGGGCAGAAAAGCAGGACCCTAAAGACAGCTGAGGCCAGGGAGTGTGCATTAAAGGTACGAGGGGGAGATGAGTCAAAGGTTCACAGACGGCGTTTTGAGGAACCTCCATCCCTTGTGCCTACTTCCAACTCAGCTTCTACATACTGTTGGTCAGACTTTTACCCCTGAGGAGACTGGAGGAGCCTGCCCTCTCTAGAGCCCAGGTAGTAGCTAAAATTTACCAGGAATTCCTACCAATCTGTAAGAAAAAGACATAGATCCCCACAGAAAAAAGTTGGCAAAAGACTTGAACTGGCTCATCACAAAAGGAGAAATATAAATAGCCTCAGCCAAATGAAACTATGCTCAACTTCATGTGTCATCAGGGAAAAGCAAAATTAAAACCACAATGAAATACTATCTCACACCTCCCAGCTTGGCAACAGTTAAAAGGTTTGACAGAATCGAGTGTTGGGTATAACACAGAAAACCCAGAACACTTACACACTGCTGGTGGGGGTGCGAATTGGTGAAAGCACTTGGCACACAGTCTGGAATTACCTGGGCAGAGTGAAGGTGCGCATACCCTGTGACCTGGCAGCTCCACAACCAGGACTATACCTTGGAACCCCTGAGCACGGGCACCAGGGGCACATGCAAGCGTCGTTACAGAAACGGAAGCCACCTGAGTGTCCACGTGTGTCAGAACAGACAGACACGCTGCGGTGCAGCCCCGCAGTCTAACCCGATACAACAGAGAAAAGGAACCAATCACAGCGACACACAGCAACGTGGGGAGACATCACAGGCGAACGTTTGAGTGGAAGACGCAAGTCACGGAAAATACGTACGGTAGGAGTCCATTTCTGTAAATTTGAGAAACATGGGAAACTGCCCAATACATTGTTTTGAGATATGATGAAAAGTGAAAAGATATTTTTAAAAGAAAGCAAATGATAAACACAAGACTTTGGAGAATGGCTGCATCTGAGGAAGGTGGAGGATGGGCTTTCAAAGGTAAAGCTGAACACAGGTGTTCACTCTTATAACTCTGTATATGTCACATATGTTTTATGAATATCCTTTTTTAAAAGATTTTATTTATTTTTATTTTTAGAGAGAGGGAAAGGGAAGGAGAAAGAGAGGGAGAGAAATATCAATGTGTGGTTGCCTCTCACACACCCCCAGCTGGGGTCCTGGCCTGCAACCCAGACATGTGCCCTGACCGGGAATTGAACCAGCAACATTTTGGTTCCCAGCCCTCGCTCAATCTACTAAGCTACACCAGCCAGGGCTGAATATCCCTTTGAAGCTGCTCAATACTTCATGAAAACAACGAAAGAGATGATGACTCAGTAAAATACGCAGCACAATGGACAGAACATGCTAGGTGTCCAGTCTCCTCATTCTGGTTTCACTATAAATATTTTAGAACAGATTTGAGCAAAACTAAACAGTGGCTTTCTCGCAACTCCCACACTTGTTGGTAGATTGAAGAATGCCACAGGATCACATTCCAGGTCTGTTCAAAGTCAAGGACTAACACGTCTCCCCCACTTCCGGTTCCACACCTTCCACCACCCCGCCCCCGTCCTTTATGCCAACTTTCTTAAAAATAAATATCTAGCGGGTTTCATCCTTTCCTCCACACTGATTCCACTTTTTAACTAGGAAATGTCTTTGGGGAAACCGCTATGAGGGAAGCCACAGCCTGCTGGTGGCAGGGATAAAAACCGAGGCACAGTGGACTGGCGGCGGCACCCGCTGCCCCACCTTGGGCTACAACAGGCAGAAAAGGAGCGCAGGTGACGGCCTGCTCAGTGCCTGCCTTGGATTATCTTCTGGCCCAAATGCTATAAATCCCTAGATGAACTTGAAAACATCTGTCACGCTGAAGGGCCCCAAACCAAAGAGAGCTGCAGGTAACGGGGACATGTCAGCAGTAAAGTCTCCCAGGAGGGGCTTCTCTCTGCAGCTCTGCTTCTGTCTCCCCGTAACCAACAGGCAGTTCGAGGGAAAACAAACACACACAGAGGGTTTTATTATTTCACCCAAACAGCCTTCGGAGAAACGGCATGCAGGTAGGATCTGGAGACGAGCAATATAAATTTCTGAGTTAATGAAAACAAAGAGGAGAAACACCAGGCCAGGCGAGAGCTGTGTTTTCACAGCGGACGGGAAGGGGGAGGGGTGAGTGCGGGGCAGGAGAGAAAGAAAGGGAGCTGGCCAGACCTCGGCAGTGTCAGGAAAGCAATAGCAACCGAGGGTTCCCTCGTTCGCCCAGTGCTTGAGTGCCTACTGTCTGCTGGGGAAAATCGACAGGGCTTAGTAAGGGAAAGAAAGAGGCTGAGGGAGGTGGGGGTGGGGGGGTTGGGGGGGATGTGATAAGTGCTGTGATAAAATGAGCAGGGGCTGCCACACAGCACCAGGGCTCAGAAAACCTTCTAAGGGGGAGCAACTCCTCAGACTCCAAAGAGGAGGCACAGTTAGCCTGACGCAGTGGGGTGCTGGGAGCAAGGGGCAGAAAGCCCCAGGCTGCAGAGCAGCAGGAAGGGAGGCTCAGAGAGCGCAGCGCACAGGGGAAGGACACTGGATGGAAAGGCCTGGAGCAAAGAATGTGAGAAGACAGCGCTGGGGTCATGCTCCCTGTGGCTTAAGCCCACTGGACAAGCCCAGGGAAGGCTCAGCGTATCCTTAAGAGCAGTGCCTCATGACTCAGGCACCGTGCCTGTATTTTCCACCTTGGTTGCAGATATGACGCAGGCCAGGACGTATGGCTGTGACCTGACCGTGACTCAGGGTGAGCGGCGGGACGATAGAAACTGGCACGGCAATGACCAGACGTGTTTAAAAGGCCTGCAGGAGAAGAACGCTGCCGCTGAGGTCCCTTCTGAACTCACACACACACACACACTCAGGTCCACTGCTCTGAAACACGCCCGTTAGATACGAAGAGGAGCCTCCAAGCATTGCAAGGTCATCGGGGGGGATGGTTACCAGCCCCACAGCCTGCCCTGCTGTTACTGAGAAAAGCTCTGATGAGTTAGACCGAGTGGGCTTTTCGGTTCCAGACCTGTTCACGCACAGCCTTCGGGGCATTTGTAATGTGAGACTTAGGAGGATTCCGATGGGTGGGGGATGTGTGCCCACCTCTGGTGTTGTCCTAAATCACCCACCCTCCCATCCAGCACCTCAGCTGCTGCAGGCTCTCCGAGCCAGAGACCTGTCAGGAACCAATTGAGCCATATCCATCCAGGTGGTGCCATACGTTTTTTTCAACTATAATTATTCCTCCTGGTAGACAGAGGCATCCTGGTGTGGGTCCCACCCAGATGCACAGGCCAGGCAGCAGGTGGCGTGCAGCGAGGTGTGTGCCAAGGTGCAATGGCTCTGCATCTGGTGCCTGAGGCTCACACCCCCACCCCCTCCCCATTAACTCCAGACTTCCCAGAGCAAACCAAGTGGTAAAATCTCCTTTCAACTCTGTGCAGCCCCTCTGGTCACAGGGGTCCATTTGGTGACTCCCTACCCTCTTCCAGTTGGCCCTTGACCTCTGTTTTGGCCTGATCTCATGGGGCGGAAAAACTACTGTGCTGTCAGGGACAGGGGTTGAGAGCGGGAAGCACAGACAGTGTATGCTGTGATTTGTCTTGAGGCCTCTACATGCCCTGGTTACAGCCTTCTGCCCGGAGCCAGTCCTGATAGAAATAATAATGGACTGGTTTCCTAAAAATAATAAACGTTACGGTTAAAGCTAAATCATTCTCCCTCGCTGTCACCTCTGAAAACCAGAGACATGTTCCAAGCTGGCAGTGACTGTTTCTTCTGCCACCTTGTGCCACCAGAGCCCTGCCATAGCAGGCATTTACGGACATTTTTGATGGTAGACTACGGACAATTACTTCCAGAGTCTGTGTGTACAGAAAAAGAAGTTTCAAGAAAGAAAAGACCTAGAAGCACACGCCATGGACTGCCCCATCTCGGGCACCCCTTACCACGTGAGCCCACTCTCTGAAGTCAAACATAAACACGACTCCCATCCCCTGGGCTCTTTCAATGGGGGAACCTGCTCCTCTCTAGGGTCCCACCTGGCAATCCCTATGGGAAAAATATATATTCATCCTACAGACTTTGTTTGAGATTCCTTCCTTTCTATGGGAAGACGTCATTCAGAAGCGGGGACTTGGGGAGACCAGATGGCTGGTAAGCGAGAGGCTATTCTCAACTCAAGGCCAACGGGAAGGCTGAAAGCCAGAGCCCAAATTTAGTTGGAAACCTGGTACCCAGCAGTATAAAGTTAGAAACTCCCTTGAACCATCTGGCTCATTTGAATAAATACCTGTCCAATCCCAGAATGGAAAGAAACCTCAAGGTCTAGCTCCCTTTCTGGACACAGCATCTGCACCATCCACAGAGCCTCGCAGCCACGGGAGGTGCTTACCAGGGACTAGCGGACTGAGCCTTGGTTAAAGGCTGCGAATCCTAAGGAGGGTGAAGTTCTTGGGAACGTTTCTGATTCCACACCTCTTTCCTCTTCTTTTCCCTCCACCAAATTCTTTTCTAACCACCTTACCTGTGGCTAGAACAATCACATGAATGCACACACACACACAGAGTATGTATTCCTATCTAAAACGTTGCAGGGTACCAGTGTCCTTCTGCCGGCCCACCCATAATGTTCCACCTTCCTCACTGACGTAGAGCTCTTCACTTTTTATCACCTCTGTCTCTTCTTTGACAGCGACACAATTTGGCTGTAACCCTTAAAAATCAACACTTCACTCCTGCTGTGAAGTCACCATCCCTAAGTGTTATGAAATATGCTGCCACCCAGACAGATCAACACCACCATTCACCCACCCCCCATTTCCAACCTGCCACCTCACACAGGCTTCCCATGTGCTAACCCGGCCTCCATCTTCTGTCTGGACTAGAGATGGCCCAACCTGACCGATTTCTTCCACTGAATCTTCCACCCTTGGAAACAGAAGTAAAGGGTGACAGTCTGGATTTGGGGGTGGGGTGGGGTGGGGGATGGCAATTAAAACCACAGGAAAGGAGAGAGACACAGAACTTCCCTTCATTGTTCCCCTTTTCTCTCCTATCTGAAAGCCTATTAAAGAATAAATGCGATGATGTGCAAATGCACTCAGTAAACTTAAAGCCCAATGCAAAGGTAATTCAACAGAACTCTTCATTTTTTCGCAAACAAAATATTTCATTAGCACAGAACTAGGGTTAGCCATGGTTCCTCAGATCAGCTCCACCTCCAGGACCGAGGGTTTAGTCTCAATCTCGGAGCCATCCTCAACCCCACCCCCTCCCTCGCCCTCCACATGGCCAGCCACCAGCTAGCTGCCTTGCATTCTTCTTTCAGAAAGTCCTTCAGTCTGTCCTCCTTCTGTCCTCTGTCACCTTGACACTGCAGTGTGATTCTGTCTCTTTCTCTAGGATCTACCCACTCCGTGTCAGCTCCAGTCCTCCAAGAAGCAGGCGCCAAACAGGGTTTGACATGCCAGGTGTTGACTGGGGGGAGAGGGACATGCCTGTGAAGGATAAAGATGGAGGCCACAGGGGGAGGCAGGGAGGGCCCTGGGCCACAGTGCAGGTCTGACACCTGTGGGAAGTGGGAGGAGCCTCGAGCCTCAGGCCTCAGGCACTGCTGAGAAAGTCCCAGCTGACCGGTGGGTAGTCTCCAAGCAAAGGTCCGTCCTGGATGAGCCCACGTGGGGCAGCGGTGCCAGAACCCCTGCCATGCGCAGTCACTGGCAGCGGACAGACCAGGCTGGGCGTGGCCTCGGTGTGAATGTCAGGGTCAGGGTGTACACAGGAGGAAAAAACTAAAGCCTGACTTCCTCTCACACCGCAATCAGTTCCAGGTGGGTTGTAGAATGAACCATGAAAGACCAAAATATGAAAGAACAAAAACTATGAAAGAGAAAAACTTAAAACAAACAAAAAGCAGCTTTTAGAAAATGATACAGGAGAATGCATTTATGACCAAGAAAGAAAACCTGCAAACCTTAAAGGAAAGGGGGGATTTGTTGGAATCATTAAAATTAAGAACTCTCAGTGTCAAAATCAAGAACTTTTGTTCTGACAAGTAGAAGAGAATAAAAAGACAAACCGGAGAGAGAGAACGTAGTTTTAACACATGTAACCAGGAAGGGGGCTCGTAACCAGACTATATGAAAAACCACTAAGAGCCCATTAAAAATAAAACAGCAACAGAGAACCCAATAGGGGAAAAGAAAGCTTGAACAGGAGTCCCACGAAAGAGGATATCCAAATGGCCAACAAATTTATGAAAAGGTGCTCAGTATCATTAAATCATGAGGGAAAAGACATTAAAACCAGAATGAGATATCACTAAACACTCGCCTGAATGGGTAAACTTAAACGGTCAGACAACACCAAGCTCAGAAAGAATGTGGAGCAACAGAAGTCCCAGGTGCTGTTACTGAAGGGTGCGAAAATGATTCGATCACTTTTGGAAAATCGTTTACAATGTCAACCACCACGCTCGTCCTGCGACCCAGCAACTGCACTCCTAAGTAGGGAAGCACCTGGCAGGGGCATCCCATACTCCATAATATCTACACCAAAAGACAGGTACAAGAGTGTTCACAGCAGACTTGTTGGTACGAGGCAAATGCCCACCGAGAGTCAAACGGGAAAATCAATCGTGGCATCCTCATGCCACGGCACACCATAGTGAAAGTTAATGCATCCAAACTACGTCCCACAATACCGGTGAATTTCACAAACACACAGCTGAGTGAAATCTACTCTGGGGTTACATATATCGCTCAAAACCAGGTGAGACTAAAATTTGGTGTTGAGGAATTCATATTTAAGTGGTTTAAAAAAGAAAAAAAAGGACATGCTAGCCAGAACAGTGGCCTTTGGAGAAAGCAGAAGGTATACAGTTAGGAAGGGGTGAGCAGGGGGCGGGAATGCCGGCAACAGTCTAGTTTTGACCTGAGTATTTGCTTTATAGTAATTTCAAAACCTTGCTATTGTTTTTATGCATTTTACTTAATTGTATTAGATCTCACAACTTTTTTTAAAATAGCTTTTTAACTTAAAAAAATAAAGAGGACCCCTGTAGACAGACCTAGCTCCAGCCCTGACCACTTACATTCTATTGTCTGATGGGGAATATTCAAAAACCCTAGCGAAATGTAGGAAAGAGAAGGCCAATCACAAGTTAATTTCATAATATGATAAGCATTTTGATCTCCTTTAAAAAAAAAAGTAGAAAACAGAAGGTGCTATTCATAGGAACATCCTTTGCAGCAAAACTCTTTGCCTAGCACCCCAAACGCATAGTCGAGCTGCCTCTGTCTCTGCTCCCCCCAGGTAAGGGCTCCCCTCTCCTCACCTGGCTGGCAGTTTGAACTCCAAGGAAAGATGGCACCGGGGCTCACATTAGCGAGAGATGATGGATGGCTAATTTTACCAAGGTACTTCCAGTGCTACCTTGCAAAGGGTGCCTTCAGTACTCTGATAATTAATGGGTAAGCTGGCAGGCAGTTTTTCACTCAGAGACATTTATTTCTTAATTAAAACGACATGCAAATGTTAACATTTATTAATTATTTCACTAGCTCACAGCAGTATAATTAACTGACTTTAAAAGCTGAAAATGATACTGCCGTCTTTCAAGACGCGGCAGTGTTGGGTCTAAAGGAAAGGGGGAAGTGGGAAACCTCGCTCCTTCAAAGCCTGCTTTCACAGCACGCTCCCCACATGCCCCCGCCCCCCCGGGACTGCTTACAGAGTGGGCTGTAATCGTTCTCCTGGACCCTCCCACACCAGGGGCTCCTGAAGCTAGGCGGGAGGAGCGGTGGGAGGAGGTTGCTGGGGGTGCGGGGCGAGGGAGAACGTTTTATGGTGTGTTTAGAATTGCCAGCACACAGTGATACAAAGTTAGTTTATTACTGTTTTTCAGTTGTCTACAAAGCTGCATCCTCTTACTGCCTTTTAGCGCTGCGGTGACCGATGATGAGGCTAAGTGCCACCAATCGGCCGGGTCATTCCCCCTCATGGGTCCCTCAGGGCCTCTTCTGTCACCGATGCTGTGAGCCAGACCTGGGCCAGGCCTGCATTTACTGCCTGGCGTCTCTGCTCCCCAGTCTCACAGGGGGCCCTGGTGAGAACACCTTGGGCTCCAAAGACCCGATTTCAACTCCAAGCCTGCATTGCGCCATCACAGAAATGCTGGGACATTTCCTTTTCCCCAGTAAACAGCCAGTTACTCAAGTAAATGACAACAGGCCACTTTGCAAGGACTGGGGTGACCGCTGCCACGTGCACTTGTCGTGGTGTGGCGGGCCCTTCCTATGGCAGAGACCATGGAACCCTGGCCGCTTTTTCAGTCGGTTTGGGGTCTGAAAACCGGCTCATATCTGGGAATTAGGCAAAAGCTGATGCCTTTGTAAACTGGGACAGTGGCCCTCGGCCACCTGGTCACCCATCCTCGACCACCTCAGTGGCTCCCATCTACCTTGCCCCGAGGGATACGGGTTCTGTTAAGCACCTACATGGGCTGGAGTGTCTGTTCCCCATGGCTCTGGTTCCAGCCTTGCCTCTCATTACAGGAATAATGCTCCATCTTGCCCTGGCAAATAAGTGCCACCTCCTGGCCTCCGTTACTTTGGGGGCCTACCACCTCCATTTCTATAAGGGAGCTCAGCTCCGTGACAGCATCTCCCAACATGAGCCCAGGCCTGTGCAGGAGAGTCGCTGCCGGGCTCCCCGCTGATGCCAGGGCTCCCCTCGTCCTAACTGGTACTTCGGTAAACACTGTTCTCTGACCTGCCCACCAAGTACAGTTGTCCGTGAGTTTTCCAGCTTTCGATAGATTTCCACTCTAGCACGCCCGCTTCTCTGAGCCCTCTGGTCCCTTCGCTCGCTGTCCACCGCAGCATTTCTGACATTTCCACTTCAATTAACACGCACCGTCGCTTCTTCCAAGCTTCTGAGACCCATTCCAGCAGCACATCAGCTCCATCTCCCAGGACCCTCGCCAGCATGTTGAGTCCTGTGCCGCGGCAGCGCAGCCCCACAGCTAAACTTCCATCACCAGCTTTATGTCCTCTCTCGATCAAGAGCCCTCAGGACCCTTTCTCATGTACACCCCCTGGCTCCTGCCAGGAAACCCTCTCGCAGCTCCTTTAGGGCAGCTACCCCTCCTACTTCTCCAGCCAGGTTATCTTATGACTCAAGCCCATTTCCTGGCCTAGTGGCATCATCTTAGTGTGGAAGGGAGTGCTCGCCTTTAGCAGAGAGGCATGGGCTACTTCTCTGGGCCCAGAGGTTCAGAGGGATCCAAGATCTTCTCCGCCCGGATGGCCCCATGGCACGTCTCAGGACTTCACTCTGCCCCACTCTAGGCCCTGACCTTGGAATAAAAGGTCAGACTTGCCAAAATTGAGAATTCAACCTCCTCAGGGACACTGCTACTCTTACCATTAAGATCTGAGCCTGATCCCCAGATTTGTTCTGCCCTCTGGCTGCAGCTTTCACACTTAGCCTCTAAGTGGTGATTCATACATTTAGCCTTCATGGTCATTCTTCAGGCTTGACAGCTGCTGTCTTCAGCCCTCCAGTTCTGTCTTACCATTTCCCCTTAACTGACCAACGCATTCATCTCCCTTGGTATGTTCCAGTTCCCCGTGAGAGTTTTGAGGACCACGTCACTACAGCATGCCAGGGCAATCGCGCCCCCCTCCACCAGTGATGGGGGCTCACTGCCCGTGTGATGGGGGGCTGATCAACACAGGTGTTTCCTACAGGTCTGGTGAATGGATGGTTCATAGGGTACATGGCTATTTGGATGGATGGATGGATGGATGGTTGGATGGACAGATGGACTTCTACTAAATCCCACTTGGTGAGCTTGACATACAGCTGGAAACCACTGTCATTTCCTAACCAGGATTTCCTTTAATAAGAGCACTACACAATCAACACGGACAGGAAAAGCAATTCTGCGGGGACGTCTGAAGTTTCAGTAATTAATAATAAGTCAGTGAAATCACAGTTGAAATGAATAATCATGAACCAAGTATTAGATGACAATGAAACACTAAACTAAATTGTCATAAACTTTGGCTGGAAGCCATGCTCGGCCGGAGGAGATGCTCTTTCCAGTCCGAGGTCTCCCTGCCCCGCCAGGCCCTGAGCTCTGGTGACTCTGAGCACCCAGGTCCCTTTCAGCTCTGCCTCCCTTAGAGCATGTATGGTACCGACACCAGGCACAGGCCAGGAAAGGAACAGGAGAGGGAGCGTTTTAAACAACGGACACCTGCGGCATCGTCTTCAGAACACCGGGACTGCGGGGCCCTCTGTGCTCCTCCCCAGTCATTTGTGAAGTTGCCAGAGGAGCTGGGCTATCTCCAGTTGTTAGGAAATCTTGCAGTTCTGGAGATCAATACCCTTTTGTTCCTTCAGCCTGCAGCATGGGGACAGCTGGCAGGTATGAACGCAGGTGGGCCATTGGGTACCCATCCATCTTACGGCTGTCAATTACTACTTCCAACAAAGTGGTACAGTGTCTATTTCTACCTTATGTCATAGGCTTTGTGGCTAAAAAACTGGGCTCCACCCAGAGTCTTGCTGTGTCCCGGGTCAGATTCATCCCATCACCGCAGGGAAGAGACTGGAAAGTAGCAGGAAGGGAGAAGCCATCTTTTTCCCTGATTCTAGCGGTGGCAGCAGTAACAACAGTCACAAAGCAATAATGGTGGTGGTGGCAGCGGTGGCGGGAGTGAGTAAGGGCTCCCGGGTTCCTGCTCCGGCAGCCAGTCCCTGCAGCAGCCCCAGCAGCACGGCAGTCCTGAGCTCTGGTGATGCCATAGCATCTGTGCATACGGCTCTAGTGGTGGATCTCGGCTCTAAAATGACCGAGATTTGAGTGACTCAGCCCCCTGTTTGTTCTTTCGATGCTCAGAGACCTTTGATACCAATTTCCTGTGTTTAATTCCCTCTGTTTCAAAGCTCTAGAGTAGTTTTTGTTCCCTGACTAAACTAATGCTTGCCTCCTAAAATAGCCCCAGGAAACTGACTCAAAGACAGACAGCGGGATTGGTTATCTGCGCTGATGTCACCACAGGGTTATTACCTCACTGCCCGAGGGGAATGGGATGCTGGGAGTCCAGGGCAGGCAGTGGCACATGGTTACTTAAAGGACTGCTGCTGGCTGCGTGGGAGGAAGTGCTCACAAAAGCCAAGGCTTGAGCAGACCTGGGGGAGGCTGTCAGTGACCATGATGATGGGAGTGATGGATGGAAAGACTCCCGGCTGCTGCTTCTGAAGGCACTGGTGAGTTCACAGGAAGAAACAAACTCAGGGCTCTATTATCTCAGCAGATGTCAAGGTTAGCGAACCACAAAGCATCTATGACAGCGTAAGAGAACCCCTTGTCCCATATAGCCACAGGGCCAACCTAGCTAAAAAGTCAGAACTCACATTTGATCCTGTTGGTCGCAGAATCATAATGAACAGATTTGGTGTGTTTCTCATGTAACCTACGTGACTCCAATCCATCGGCCAATTGAGTGACGTGCTCTAGGTCTTGGGTTATAAAGGTCAACAAGACCAAGAGCCCGTCCACCCTCAGAGAAGTCCCTGTGGAGATGTGTAAGCAGAGGGGACAGCAAGTGCCAGGCACCGAATTGGAGCCATCTATGGGCTTGGCTAGGAAGGGTGAGGCCCTCTCCATGGGAGCCCAGAACACTTGGCAGAAAAGCGTCAAGCTGCAAAGAAAAGAGGAAGCCGCAGAAGTCTTCCTGGCTGCAGGAAGGTCCGGTGAGCCCCAGGAGTGGTAGCAACTCGGATGCCAGTGATGGGGAGGGAAAATGAAGGGTAGATTCAATCTTTTTTTTAAAAAGGATATAGCAGTTAATGGAAAATGAAAAAGGAATAAATTATAATAATAGTTGTAAAATTCAAGTTGCTAATGACAAAGAACAGTAAGGCTCAAAGCTACAAACAACCAAGTTGTGGACATCCCATAAACAAGAACAGCCAGGTGCACGTGGCACTTGTCCTTTCTCTGCTTGCTTCTGTGGTCGTGCCTGCCTTTCAGGGGGCCGAGGTGTGACCATCACCGGCAGGGAACCTCGCAAATCTAATGAACGGCTTTTTCTTCTTCGAGGGGAAACCAGGCATTTTTGCTGATTCAGCTCCATTTTACCCACGTGGGAAATTTATTTTTCATAGGCACACACACTCTTCTCCCTCTTTGCTCTCATGTAACTTTGGCTCACTTATCCCAGGAAAATGTCCCCCCCCCCCTTTTGTCCCCTTTTCCTTCCATTTGGGAGCCAAAGAAAAATGACCCTAATTTGAATGATAGGCTTAAAGCAGCGCCAGTGATACATCCATGTGAGGAAAAAGGAAGGTCCTACATTTGGAAGTAAGATTGAATGTCATAAAGAACCAAAGCATCAAATTAGAAAGCCTGGGAAAGAGCCCAAATTTCCCTTCAGACTCTCCACTAACAGTACCAATCCATATTTTCATCTTCCTTTAATTAAATCTATTTTCCACCAGCATTATCACTTCACAAAAATGAAAAACTTTCTTCATCAATTTCAGGGACGAGACATTAAATTACTTACATAAATGCTAATATTGCCATGAAAATTTTTTTTACTAATTTTTCTTGCAAAGATACAATGTGGCGTCAATATTGTGAGTTTAAATGGCTTTAGTGGGCAGCCTGCGTACCCACTTGCATTTATAATGGCATTTTTATCAGCAAATGCATTATGTCTCTAAACAAACAGCCTTTCACACTGATTTCTGGAAATCTAGCTCTTGAAAGTTGAACACTGCTTAATTCAATAAAAGATTCTAATGAGAATAATGAAGTTATATAATTATTTTAAGTATTGTAATGCAAAATTTCAACATGCATGTTTAATGCATGTGACTTCCTTTTCTTACTATTTAATTCGTTTTAGTAAACAGCCAGTTCTTTGTCTGTTGTTCTCCAACTATCATTATGAATTCTGCTGGCACATAGAGGGACAAAAAGATGAGCTGAAGTTATGAGTTATGTACGGTACATGAGTTTTCTAAATATATTTATTAATGTGCCTTAAATTATCCTCAGAAGCTGGGTGCCTCTCTCGATTTAGAGCATCTTCCCACTTGGCTTAGCACCACGATCTCACTTTTATTGTTCATATAGACAGATGCAGCTGCATTTATTTACATTTTTTAAATGAATGAAATGCTTAACTTGTTGACATATTGGAGAGTCTAAAAATGTCCCATTCCAAGTCCTCCTCACAACCACATCCGCATGGGCGGCGGTTGAATTAGCCCCACTTTGTAGCGGAGTTGATTTCCAAGAGAAATGTTTGAGTGAAAATGAAGGGTTTTAGCAAGCCTTATTATTGGGTGAAACAGAAGAAACTATTTTGGTTGCATTTCAGATTTCCAACTGAAATGTCAAGTCAAGGCCGTGAGACAAAACCACCGGAGCTGAGCGGAACGAGAGTGCAGCTGCACTTCATCTCAGACGTCCCACTGGCCACCTCTCCAGTGACTAGAGTCTCTTCTTTTGAACTTCTGACTGCGGTGAAGGAAGATCAGGATTCCAAAGCCAGACTCTCAATTACCGACATTGTATGATTTGAATAGCATTCACTCATTCATATTTATCGAGAGCCCATTATGTGTAAAGCTGTGTGTGATGGAGCCACAGGGACACGGAGGGGAATAGGATGCAGCGGCTGCCCTTGAGGAGCTCCCGATCTGGAGGGAAGGCAGTTAGCTATCACATGAAGCAAAGTGACAAAATGTAGTTTAGTAGAGGAGTAAGTAAAATACTGAGGGAAGGTACACAGGAGGTGATTAATTCCAATGAGGTGGCTCAGGAAAGCTACAGAGAGGTGGAGTTGAATGGAAGTGAGAAAGACTCCATGCACAGTACCAGTAAAAACACAGAGGCCTGAAGGGCAAGTTCAGGGAAGGCTGAGGCGTGCGATGTGACAAGTAGGAGTGTGAGGGCAGGCACAGTGGGTGATAAAGCTAGAAAGATCGGTGGGGGCTAAATCTGGAGAGTCTTGAGGCCACAGCCAGGAGTTGAACCAAATACTTTGGGCAAGAAGAAGCCACTGAAGACTTTGAGAGTGTAAAACTAACTGACCTGTGTTATAGGAAGATAACTCATGCGACAATGAAGAAAGTGGCCTAGAAATACGTCAAAGCTATTGAAATAATCCAGAGGAGCATTCATAAGTGCTTAAATTAGAGCAGAACCAAGACATTGGATTGGGAAGGAAGTTCAAAGGAAGAAAACGGGGTGTACTTGGCCATTGATTATCCAGATGCCAAGAGGATCTGGAGTCTAGAAAGAATGGAGAGGAAACAATGGAAGATGCCTGAGGTTTCCAACCCAAGTGACAACAAGGGTGGAAGTCCCAAGGGCCATAACAAGTAAATATGGCAAGAGAAGCAGTATGGTGTTGAATGAAATGTGATCAATTTTAGCTACTGCTGAGAAATGCATGCAAAGATATCCAGGAGACCCCTGGAAATCTGTGTTCACAAGAAATTCAGCAGTGGATGTAGGTGAGACCCATCTGAAAGGGAGCCTGAGCAAGAGGAGAAAGAGGAAGATGAAACTTGGAGAGAAGCTACACTTGAAGAGTAAGTAGAGACGGAATCAGAAAGAATCAGAGAGGGGAGCCAGAGAACTGTTGTGCTTGGAAGCTGAAGAAAGGACGCACAAGGAGGCTTGGGATTTGAGAGCCCTTTGAGACTGCTACTTGTCGTTGCTACAGCCACACCAAACAAATCAAACAGGGTCTCCCCTTAGGAATGGGGTTATAACCCCTGGCTCTTCTCCATGTACTTGCTCGTACAAGACTCAGAAGCATCTCCTCTCAGCCAGGCAGTTACAATACCGAAAATGACCACATGCATGAGACTCTCGTGGGGTGAATTAAACAGGGAACAAATCCAGGAGTTTGGCAAAGCTGAGGTTGTGCGACCTTTTTCCTCTCAGTTAATGTGTCTGATTTCTGTTCTTAGAGCTGTCCTACTTTCGTAACCTGAGTCCTCTACCTTTGATTGAGAAAATAGAGTCCCTTTTGTTTATTATGGGTGGAACTGGCCATGAGTGGCCATACACAATCCACCAGGTTAGCTGAAATTGTTCGGACATCTCCCTGTGCCCCGAACTAGAGGGCTGGTGTTGTATTAATTGTTATACACTTAATATGTATCCTGCATAGTGTTTTATGGCTAAAAAGCACTTTTCCACCATGGACTCATTTGCTTCTAACCCAGCCCTGTGAGAAGATGCTATTGTGCTCCCCCTGATTTTCACACTCAGAGATTCCCTGCACTAATTTCTCTCTTGGGATTGGGTCCAGGGCACTTTCCCGAGTCTTCCTCTCGCTCGCTCCCTCCATTAACTAGAACCCACCTTGCATCCTTTGCGCGTGAGTCTTACTTCCCGCACCCCTAGCCAGCGCTGTCCTTTTGGCAGGCTTTGCCTCTGCTCCAACGAGACCACCACTGTCTGAGCCATCCTGCTCAAGTGTCTCTCCCTCCATCGCTGCCCCATCATCCTTGAGCAGTAACAGAACCTATATGAGGACTTAGCGTTAAGACACAGCTATTTTACACACGCGCGCGCGCGCACACACACACACAGTACCACGAAAATGCAAGCAGGTTTGAAGGGGAGCTTTTTAGACTGGCATACCCTTTGACAGGCAAGTCACAGTTGAGAAGGGGCAGCAGGCTGCTGACGGCTGACTCCCTGCCCCGTCTGGCATGGTCCGTACACATTCCCCATGTCCCCCCTTCCTGGGAACTTTACTCACCCGCCTTTGCACCGCAAGGAGAACAACCTTTATAGAGAGCATCCAGACTCTCTTGCCCTCCAGCTGCTGGTGGGGTGAAGTTAACAGGAATCGCACACAGGGTAGGAGAACAATACCCCCACCCCAGCTCCTTCCTGCTGTGCTGAAGGTAACAGCAGGCCACCGGTCCTATGAGGCAGCCATCTCCTGCAACCGCAGCTATGCTGGCCCTGGCTCTGGTAACCGCTGTCCTTAGCCTGCCTCCTTCAGGCCGAAGGGTGGTAACGACACCCTCTCTTACTAGCCCCACTTGGTGGTAGTCATCGCCCACCACGCTGTTAGTTCCCTCACTCTTGTGCCTCCTCAGTTCCACATTTGTGATGACCCAACAAACAGGTCCCTCCACAGAACAGGCTGTGCTTGGCAGCTCCCCATGCGCCCCCTGATGCCATCAACAACAACAAATAGCTTAGTAATAGTTTGCTTACTTAACCTGAAAGTACAAGGACATAAGGAAACGCAAGACAGGAAAACTGGGGTGAAAGGAGGAGTGTGTTCACTTCCTAGGGCTGCCATACAAAGCGCTACAAACCAGGGGGCTTAGGCCCACAGAAATTTATTCTCTCGCTGCTCTGGAAGCTAAATGTCTGAAATCAAGGAGTCAGCAGGGCTGTGCTCCCTCGAGAGCCTATAGGGAAGACTCCTCCCTTGCCTCTTCTAGCTTCTGGCATTTTGTGGTAACCCTTGGCCTTCCTTGGCTTGAGCGACAGCATTTCCATCTCCTCCTCTGTCATCTAAGGCCTTCACCCTGTGTGTCCCTCCCTCTGTATGGTGTTCCCTTTGTGTCTGTGTTCGGTCTGCCCTCCTTATAAGGATACACCAGTCATGTTGGATTATGGACATGACCTCGTCATTTCATATGGACGTCATCACATCTGCAAAGACCCTATTTCCCAAAAAGACCCCATTCTGAGGTCCTGGGGTTTGGGATTGCAGCGTATCTTTCAGGGAAGCATAACTCAGCTCACAACAGATGGGCTCAGAAGCTGAGGCAGCTAGGTGTCCGTGAACGCTCCGTGTTTCCAGGAGGCTGAACCCTGCAGCTGATTACTACCTGCCAGCACACACCTGCACCTGCCTCTGAGGAGCTGATAACCGGGGCTCAAGAAGAGACCAGCCTCCTCCTGCCTTGTTCATTACAGATTCGGTCCTGCTGGTGAATCAAAACATCAGCCCCTCTCAGGAAAAGGTGCGAAAGGTAATGCAGTGGGTCCTGCCTGTGAACGACCCAGGAAGCGCAGGTGGAAGGTGCTGTCTGTGGTGCTGATGTGTCGTCATGGAGGCTACGCTTAGACTCTGTCATTGCGGAAAATGACAGCACATTCATGGTGGTCTTGCCTCTGGCTTTTTCCATGTTTGCTTTCCTGCTGCTTTCAAAGACTTTAACTCAAGAAAAATAATCTCTGTTTTGATACCACAGACTTGCTACTTGGGTGTTCCAAGCTGGCAAATGCTATTTTTGAGTCATTTTTTTAAATAGAATCAAGGGACTAAAATCTGGTAACATCTTTAGAAGGATTAAAGATCTAAAATTCTTAAATCTGAACTATAAATTATAATTCCCCAGTGCCTGGCCCTATCAAATCAACTCAGCATTAAAATTAATGAGCTTTATCACCCCCAGTAAAGCACTGTCCAAGCTCCCCCCACCTGCCATTTAAGACCCTCAGTAACCTCACTTAACCATGTACACACCTTATTTCCAATACATGTCATTCATTCAACGAATAGTAACTAATCATCTATGTTTGCCCAGCAGTTGTGACGGGTTTCACCGTGTCCAAAAAAATATTTTGAAGTTCCAACAACACCAGTGCCTGTAAGGTACCTGGTACCTGTGGATGTGATGGGGAAATAGGAGCTTGGCAGATGGTTAGGATGAGGTCACACTGGATTAGGGTGGGCCCCTATCCAATGTGACTGGTGGGTGTCCTTTAAGAGGAGAAGAGACACGGAGACAGACACCACAGGGACTACACAAGTGATGACAACGAGGCAGAGACTGGGGGGATGCACCTGCCCAGTGAGGGATGCCCAGGAGTGCTGGCAACGCCAAATGCCAGGAGAAAGGCATGGGACAGACTCCCCTCTGGAGCCTTCAGAAGAACATGGCCCAGCTGATGCTTTGACTTTGAAATTCTAGCCTCTAGACCATCAGAGGATAAATTTCTGTTGTTTTAAGCCATGCAGTTTGTGGTGATTTGTTACAGCAGCCATGGGAAACTGCAGGTAAGCCCCTAAGTTTAGCCAGACTGGTCCCCAAGGCCCTTCTAATTCTCTGTCCCAACTCTGTGACTTGCAGGAACATGTCCCTCTGTTTGGAATGTCCTCTTTTCTACTCTCCACTCTACAAGGCAATGGAGTCCAACCTCTTCTCAAACTTAAGTCCGGCGCTCAGCAACGCCAGCACACAGCAGGTGCCCAGGAGGGCCAAGCAGGCTCCCCTCTGCGGATCTTCAGGCAAACTTTGGCTGAAACAGCCTTGGTCCCCATGCCCGAATCAGCAGGTAGAAATGTAGGGTTACCTCTCTAACCCCTCACTGCGTCCCTCACACCTGGGAGGGCATGAAGGTGGAGTCCATTACCAGAAAGAAGGTTTACTTTGAGCAGATTAGGCATAACTAGAGTTGAAGGATTCTTTATTTTCACCAAGGAGTCCACACAGGGAACTCCTCAGATGGGCCCTGGAAAATCATCCGCCCTCTCTGCTTCCTTATCTCTTCCTCCCCATAGTTCCCTCTCTCCTGTCCTGCTGACTCTCCACCCAGTAGGGTCCCACCTTCACCTTGGAGGAGCAGCTCACTGAGGTTCTGCGTGAGTCTGGAGGAGGCGCTAGGTCCTTCTGATCATTCAGAGTGGCACCTCCGAGCCAAGACACCACTATCCTCTTGCCAGTATTGACCACTTGACAGCATCTTTGCGTCACATCAAAATCCCTGCCCTGATAAGATGGAATAACATAATCATGCATCCATCCCCCGCACACACCCGAATTCATTCCTTTTGCCATGTACATACTTTCTTGCAAATATTCTGATAAATAAATATACTGGCAGGTTGACACAGATTGATTTATTAAAGGGGAAAAACTCAGTTTCTCTGGCCAATAAATGATTGGGTCCCAGTGCAGCACAAGCAAGGGAAGAGCAAGGCTGAACAGCTGCTCTGAACTCAAACAAGCTGGTGACCCATATTCACGAGGCTACGTGATGACTCAGTCTCACCCCACCCTCCTGCGTCAGGTGGGAGCAGCGAGGGCTGCCTGGAGGTGCTTCCCTGGAGGACGTCCCCCTGCAGGTCCTAGGGCCCTCGCTCTGGACCACACTCACACCATGAAACAGGTGATGTCAGCAGCCTGTCTTCCTTAGGCGTGCGGGCCAGGGCTCTTGGGAAGACAGCAAAGAACCTGAAAATTCTCCTCACTGGATTCTCAGTTCCACCTTAGCTTCCTTGATGGCCATGCTCGAGGTGGGTGGTCTCTAAAAGGGGGGGGGAGAGTAGTCCTGAATGGTGTAGCACAGTGGATTGAGTGCGGGCTGCAAATCAAAGGATCACAGGTTCAATTCCCAGCCAGGGCATATGCCGGGGTTGCAGGTCAGGTCCCCAGTAGGGGGTGCACAAGGAGCAGCCACACATTGATATTTCTCTCCCTCTCTCCTTCCACTCTCTCTAAAAATAAATAAATAAAATCTTAAAATAAAATAAGATAAAATAAAATGTGGGGGAGCTGGGACATGACCCACTGGGACAATACCAGATACATTACTACCATTTATAGGTTTCAGCTCACTCTTTTTCAAAAACATTTTGCATCTTCATATTCCAATCATAAAATATATAATCATGTAGAAAAATAATACATAATCGTTACAGAGCATTTGGAAATAGAAACGAAGAAAACCCAAACCACTTGTAATCCCGTGACCTGAAAGTAACCACTATTAACATAGGATGTTTTCCTGTAGGTTGTATGTGCGCAGGTACACAGGTACAGGTATAGATAAATGTATCTGTGTTTATGTATACATACAGACATACCTATAAGCTTTTACAAACTCTGTGTGCTGGGCCCTGTTTTTACTGCCTCGTAGCATACCAGGGTCGGTTTTCCAGAAAGGACACTGCATGAAATTCCATAGAACATCCACCATAGGCTCTTAGTAAATCGTGCTGTGGCATCAACACAGCGGAGTGGCTGGTAACAGACTGGCCAGCAAACAGAACCCGCTACCGCACCTGTGCTATCAGTGCCAGCCCTCGTCTGACTCAGGATTTATCAGTGTCAGTCCCTCTTTTAGAGTTTGTTGCCTTAGTGACAGCCACCGGGCCAAGTTCATGGTTTCACCCAACAGCCCTCTCACCGGTGCTTTTGTGAAATGAAGGTCGAGCCGCTTGCAGTAAGAAAAGTACTTTGTTTCTTTCTGTCAGGATTAAAAAATTATCTTAGCAGCCGCTAAGGATTCCTTCAACAGACGGCCGGTAAATAAGAGCCCTCTCTGGTCACAGACCGTCCCACATCCCGGCCTGCTTTCGTATCTGGCTCCAGGACCAGGGCCTCCGGGTCAGGCAGGTTCCTCCCCATGAGATCTAGGTAAAGCACCTCCTAGTGTGACACCCATCACACTGACTGGAAGGCGGAAGTGCTCCTGCCACGTACAACAGTGTTGTCGTGTACGGGAGTGAACACGGAATAGTAGGACAGGGTCTCCCGTTCGGAAATGAAAAGGGGAAACAGCGTGTGGTGTCGGGAGTCCTCTCCGCTGGCGGAGAACAGCAAGGACCTGTGCACCAGCAGTGAGTGAGGTCCCCAACCAGCCCACCCGACGACCTGGCCCGGCTCTTCCAGAGTGCCCCCTCTGCTCACTGTCCTCCAACTCCACACCTGAGCAG
>PVKU01012952.1:0-31962 GCA_004027475.1 Anoura caudifer | reverse complement strand
ATGGTAGGTAGAAAATAGACAGGGGGAGGGCAAGAGTAGTGTGGGAAATGTAGAAGCTAAAGAACTTATGACACATGGGCATGAACTAAAGGGGGGAATGTGGGTGGGAGGGGTGTGCAGGGTGGAGGGTAATGAAGGGGGGAAAATGGGACAACTGTAATAGCATAATCAATAAAATATAATTAAAAAAAAAGAATCAGTTAGAAATTCCTGAAATAAAAAATATGATTGTTGAAATAAAATTCTCAATAAGTGGTCTGAATAATAGAGTGGTCACAATTAAAGAGAAAATATGCAATTTAAAAACTGGACCAGCGCATAAGGACAAAGACCCAGAAAATACAAAGGAAAAGTAAGAAAAATGAAATGTAGACTTACAAGGTCCAGTAGGAATTCCAGGAGGAGAGAACAAAGAAGAGAGAATGCAGGGCTTAACTCAAATAAGTCACCTTAGAACATCTCTCTGGAACTAAAGAATAGCATCTTCAGATTGCAAGATTCCACATAAATCTGAGCAGAATTCCTAAAAGACACTCAGCCTGGACATGACATGGTAGGTTTTTAGGATCAATGATAGAGACCATCCTAAAAGCTTAATTTCTTCTTTCAACATTAATCTAATGACTGTTTATCGGGTGCCACTATGTATGTTACAGGCAATGTTTGAGGGTCTGAGGGTTGTGGTGAACAACACAGATGAGTTGTCTGATCTCATGGGGTCAGGATGTTCAGATCGAGGCCAGAATATTGAATACCTAAATACATAACTACCAGTAAGTTTACAGGTAGAAATAATTGAGGTGAAGAAATTGGAGACTAGTACGGATGAGGGGCTACATCAGGTAAAGAGATCTCAAAGGGATTCTTTGAGAAGCCCTGAGACTGAAAAGATGAGAAAGGACCAGCAATGGGGAGACCAGGGAAAAATTATTCCAGGCAGAGGACCAGCAAGTGCACAGGATGCAAGGGTAGGGGAGAAGGAGTGTGTGTGTTCTATGGCAACATAGGTAGAGCAGGGTGACGAGAGAGCAGAAGGAGTAAGCAGCCTTCAGCACTGAAAGCGAAAGGCTGAACCCAGGCCCTGGGCTGTTGGGTGAGAGGTGATCAACATGCCAACATCAATGGAATGGCCACTCAACCCCTGTCTACCATTGGCTAACCCTAGTAGCCATTCTTATTATATGCCAGCTGGTTTGGAAGGTTGGTGGGTCATTGCGGGTGGAAGGTTGCACCAAGAGAACTGCAGAGAGCAGAAACCTCTTGTATTCTTTGGCAGTAAAGCCTGATACCCAATTCACATCCCCATTCATATCTGCAGTTTCTAAAGCTGAAGTGGGCTATCAAGAATACATTTAAGAAGTAAATATGGAGTAGTATTTTGAGAGTGGCCTGATAACAGCTCCTCACTTATCAGCAGTGAAGTGCATGCTACAGGGCAGCATTAGATGGGAGGTCTAGTGGACAATAAATTTCACATTCTTTATCAGCGGATCTTAGTTGCAGGAGGGTGTGAGAGTCAAGAGCCTGGGGATGGTCCTAAGAAGGGGGCTGGCCAGCACCCTTCACAGCTGGCAGGGGGCGGGTTGAGCCTTGCAGGAAAGTTCAGTGGGAAGATTTCAATAGTCTGAGTCATGAAAGGGAAAATTCATGACCTCTACCCTTCTTTCTTTTTTCCAGAACATTATGAGTTTTTAAAACATTTTTTTGTCATTTCTAGGGTCTTAGGGTGAGAAAAGAAGGCTACAATGTGTTCACTATATCTTTGATCCAATCCCCCCCCCACCCCCCCACTTTACAGATGCAGCAAATGAGGCTCAGAGAGGCTAAGTAACTTTTCGGAGAGGAAAGATGTCCTAGTGTGACTTATTTGAGTAACCCCCTGCATTCTCTCTTCTCTTTCAGAGCCCAGGGCTGCCTTCTCCATCTACCCTCTTATTGCCCTGCTCGACCTATGCTTCCCTAGAACATACACGCTCCTCTCTTACCCTTGCAGACTGGGCACTTGTTGCTTCCCCTGCCTGGAATAATTTTTCCCCTAGTCTCCCCATTGCTAGTTCTTTCTTATCTTTCCAGTCTCAGCGCTTCTCAGGGCCTCATGAGTTCTACATGTCCTCAGTGTGACTAGTTTGTACACCAGTATATCTGTATTTCAGAGCTATAAGCTATGAAAATTATTATAGAGAAACTCCACCATAACTTTGTTAGCCAGATTCTAATTTTTCAATCCTATAAAACAATGGGAGTCACAATATTAGGAACTTAATAGAAAACTATTTTCAATGACTCAACATTGTCAGAAAAGCACAGAAGTAAAGACGGTAGATGATGACTGTGCACAAATGGACACTGGTGGAAAGGGGACATCTTAAATGACCACAGGCTCTCATTCCTCTCTACCTATCCTCCTTCAGCTTCTGCACAAGATAAGAGCTTCAGCTGATTCTGCTTGAGAAAAGGATATTATATCCAGGTTTGCATTCTTGAGTGTGGGTGTAGGTATGGGTGTGGGTGGCGATTTAGGTATTACTTTCCTGAAAAAACCACCCTATGGTGCTGAGTGGGGCATGGTGACCTCAGATATATGGGAAGCAGAAGATACTATAAGTAAATGTGAGTTCATTCCTGTGGGCCAAGGAACATTGGGAAGAATTATGACATCATTACTCAGCATACGTACAGTAGAAACCTACTCTCAAAACAGGAAAGAGCCCTGACCAGTGTGGTTCAGCTGGTTGGGTGTCATCCCGCGAAGTCAAAGGTTGTCAGTTCAATTCCCAGTCTAGCGCATGTCTAAGTTGTGGCTTTGGTTCCTGGTTGGGGCAGGTACAAGAGGCAACTGATCAATGTTTCTCTCTTATATCAATGTTTCTCTCCCTCTCTTTCTCCCTCCCTTTCCCTCTCTCTAAAAATAAATAATACAATATTTTTTTTAAAAAAGGAGAAAGAGAAGGAGAGGGTGCAAGAGGAGATGGAGGTGGAGGAGACTGAAAACACAGAGTCATGCAGGACAACAACTAGTATGCATCAGCCTTTTGTCTCCACAGTCTGACAGCCAAAACCTCAGGTTTTGTAGTGATAAACCACTTGTATCACAAATCCTCTGCATATCCTATCAGGGATAAAAAGTTTTTATTATCGCATAGATACTAGGAGAAAAATTCTTCTCTGATCAGATTCATTCCAGTCGAAGGAGAGAATTGGGGACTTGGTAATTATGAAAAGAGTTTTAATTAATGAAGATCAAACAGTCTGTAATTATTCTCCATCATCCCAAGGAAATGTATTATCCTATGAAGGCAATAGGTGGTTCCACAAGTAGGAATTACACCACTCCCTCCCAATTCTTGGTCTTCAGACCAGAGCCAAGCTGACTGCGGGCCTATCTTCTGTTTTTCTGTAGACAAGGGGGCAGAAAGTGTAGTTGTTATAGAACAGATGCAGGGTGAGGGGTGAATGGTACACTATTACCGAATGGACCCACCCTTGTGCTCTGGGGATCCCCCACATACTAGGTTTGCCTTGCCTGCTGCCAGAGAAGGATGTCTTTCAATGCCAGAGATTGGTGAAAAGGAAAAGGATTATTTATTTAAGAAGTTATACAGACTTAGAGCAATGACAAAATGTCTTCATTAAAAATACTAAAGTCCTTTAGAATACCCACAAACACACAGTCCTTCCCTCTTCCCTTTGTCCAGCCCATGGTACCATATCTCAGGAAAAAAAGTAGAAGTCCATGGTTCAGGCAGCCCCTGGGTTCCTGTGCCATCAGCTGTGTCACCACCACAATCTCCAGTTAATCCAAAACCATGTGGCACCTTCTCATGGCCCACCAGCAAGAATACTTTCACTCCTTTTCTTCCAGGCAAAGTCTCTCCTGCTTCCTAAGCCACATGGCAAAAAGGGTGCACCCTAAAGCTGCACAGTCCCAACTTTCGCCAAAGCTATTGTCCCAAAAATCATGGTCCCAAAAAGCCCCAGCATGGCTGCCGCGCATAGGTTTAAATCCCAGCACCAATCTTCCTTTGCAGCCCCATTTCTGACTCCTTCCACAATCAATTACACCTGCCAGCCTTCCCTATTCTTCCAGGTTTACTGGGCTGCCATAGTAAGTCTGGGCAGGCATAGCCCCATGGCGTAGAGCCAATCATCTCCAAGCTTTTATGCAGGTTCTATACCCAGAGGGAGTTGTCTCCCAGTTACATCATGGGTTGAAGTCAATCCCATCCCCCTGGCTCAAAGCAGGGCCACAACTATTTAACATATCTGTGAAACCAGATAAAGGTTATAGATATGTTAAATGACTGCTCTAGAGGTTATCTGCAAAACCCTTGCTATTCAAAAAACAACTCTCAATGGCCCTGCTCCATGTGTTGCATCCCCCAGCTCAGACTTGTGGGGGTGAGGACATTATATATATATTATATATATAATATATATTTCTAGTATTACTTGGACACCCTGAGTTCTGGACCCCATTACAAATCCCTATCCCTATTTGGAGTCCCCCTTGGGTGCACCCTGTTACACAGTCTCATCTTATAGTCTACTAAACTGGGAAATATCTTCAAGGGATATCATAGACTGGCTATTGGAGCATCTCAGTATAACATGGTAAGACCAAAAACTCCCTGGAGCCCCATGTGTGGTTCTGGGACATGCAGGCCGGATGTGAGCCTCCTTTCAGATAGAAGGGCTAAGTACATTTGGGGACCCTGCATTTAAAGTGCAGCACTCCTACCAGGTACTGGACACAAGGGGGTCTGTCTCATTGCTGTATTAACACTCAGCCTATCTCCACTTGCTGGTGGGATCCCTCTCAGTCCTAGCACTATGACATTCACACAGAGGGCACAGGACAACAGGCAGTTATTCAAAAGGACCTGAAGAGGTTCCAACATCCCCCCTGGCAAGAGAGTGGTGATGGTGAATAGGAAGAAGTGATGGCTACCCCTTGGGTGGAGTGGAACAGTTGGCTTTGCAAAGAGGTGGAACACCTATCACCTCATCTTGGAACAGCAGCAAGACCCCTCCATGAATCTGAGTCCCAGGGATCTGGAGGGAGCATCTGTATCAGGAAAAATCAGTATCATTGAGAAAAGGGTGATGATCTGCTCAGGAAAGGAGGAGAGCTGGGTTTTCAGAACTGAGGAGCATGTACTAGTTCATCACAAAGGGCTCTGAGAAATGCTTCAATACCTTAGTTAACTCATGATGTCCTGAATGGGTGTGCGCCTGAAGAGAACATCTCTCATGTAACTAAGATGCTTGTATGTGACACGCAGTGGTGTTATCTCAGATATTCCAGTCCTCTTTTCCCCCCGGGCAGGGGGAATATAGGTATTACATTTTTCCTAAGGGGTGTTGAGGTGATCCACCTTTCCTAGAGTATGAGGTGATAGGAAGAGGTCCTTTGTAATACAACTCAAGGTGAGGATCAAGTCAGACACTCTTTTGGATAGGAAGTTATCAGAGATGTGCATATGGTTAGACCTTGCAGTGCATCTCTTTTGCTTCCAAGCCAGGCTTGCCCATGTCCCAGGTGTGATGTCTTTGTATCCTACATGGTTTAGACCATAGCCCCAGAAGGGAAGAGGATGGAAGCAGACACACCTTTGGCCCTGCAGTGAATGGCAGACACTCCCTGAACATCTAACTTACCACATTTGGCACTTGATTGAACTTTGCATATCCAGGCTCCCCAGGTGAACCCTGATCACCAACACTAAACACTCACTGACTGCTTTGCCAGGCTTACACCACTCTGGATGATTCCAGTACCTTTAAACATCTAGGTGCTTTGTTAGCATGCTTTTATCATTTCTTATACATCAGAACAGTCCCCAAGTCAGTTATAAATCATCCTTACTGAAAGGACTTTTAAAGCAACCTAGGCTCTTGTCTGTGTAGCATAGGGTACTGGAGACAGTGGGGTGGCTTGAGCCAGGTCCTAATGTATCTTTCTGTCTGAGGCCTTTTCCAGTATTACACTACCAGAGTGTGTGTGCGTTGGTGTGCTGGTGGTCAAGGCAGTGGTAAGGCTGCTACTCTGCCCTTGCCTACTGTTCTCCCAACCTGCCCCTCAATCCTCTTCTTATTTTATAGAAGAAATAGAACGACTCAACTCAAAGAGCTCCTTTTAAAATTTCTTTTGGGGAAAGAAATTTTTCTTTGGGGGAAGAAATATTTAGGGGAAAAAATCTATGGCTCCTGCCATATTCTTTGCACTTCAGTGGAGGAAGAGGAGCACTGGGAGAGGCTGGGACCAAGGGAGCTACTAGATATTGGTGCCGGGGGCTGGGAATTAGGAAGATGCTAAGATCCCGAGTTGCTATGTGGTATGTTTGCTTTGGTTTTCCTTTTTGTGAAGCTCTGCAATAAATGGGCCTTGGTAAGAAACCCTTGTTTTCCTTTGTACTTACTTTACCTCGATTCTTCTTGCCACAAAGGGGTCCACTGTGGAGGGTCAAGTCCTAGCAGTACACAGGGGGAAAGAAGCTGGGCAGCCCACCTGGCTGGCTTGGGCTGAGGTACAAAGACCCAAGCTCACAGGTTTGGCTTTCCACCAAATGAAAATAACAATGTTCTTCTATATTGTTCCTTCACGATATGTAGAGCTGATGGGCAGCTGATTGGGAACTAGGTTTTGGCCATCTCTATCCCTCTCTTCCTTAGTTCACATCAACTTTCAGACCAGTTTCTGCAGCTGATGTCTCATTTGTGTTTTCCTTTGGGCTTTGTGCAGACTTTTCTCATATTACCCATCATTCAAGGCTGCAATTACTTTTTACTCTTATTTCCTCCCCTGTAGACTTTGAGTTCCAAAAGAGCATATTCTGAGTAGAATAATGTTCCCCTCCCCAAATTCATGTCCTTCTTGAAACCTCTACAATGTGACCTTATTTGGGAACAGTGTTATTGCAAATATAGTTAAGATGAGGTCATACTGGAGTAGGGCAGATCCTTAATCTAGTATGACTGTTGTCCTTATAAGCAGAGAAGAGACACAGAGACAGACACACACAGGGGGAAATGATGTGAAAAGACACAAGGAGAATGTCCTATAATGATGGAGGCAGAGATTGGAGTGATATACCAAGGTAAAACCCAGAAACTAGGAAGAGGCAGGGAAAAATTCTTGCCTTCTCTTTGTAGGGCCTTTGGAGAGAGCATGGCCCTGCTGACACCTTGAATTTGGACTTCTCAGCTTCCAGGCTTGTGATAGGATAAATTTCTGTTGTTTTAAGCCACCAACTTTGTGGCACTGTGTTATAGTGGCCCTAGGAAACTAACACAGGATCTGTATTCTGGTCTCTTTCGATTGCAAGTGTCTAAAACAGGGTCTGGAATGGAGAGGCAGACTGTTAACGTTTGCCAAAGGTGAATTGTGTGTTCATATAGGGACAAGAGGAATTTGGTGGAGGAGAAAGCAGACACAAAAAGATAAAAAGCTTGCCTCTCTTGAACTAGAGTTCATGGCCCAATAGTTGAGATGCCAGAAAATCAATGTATGTGATATATGCCCAGTAAGTGCTCATTCGATGAGAGAATGAGTAAATAAACAACTGAATTTGTAATACTGGATTTCTCTCATTTTCACACTGTCTAAAAGAATGAGCAATTGACAAGCCTGGTGGCAGGAGATGTGAAATTCTCTGTACAAAACAGCAGCACAGCAGAATTATGTCAAGACACATACATGTACACATTACTTGTAGAAAGTGTGATAGTCCAAGATGCCCAGACTATCAGGAACCAAGGCCCAAGGATCAGACCAGCCTCAGTCATGGAGAGAGGTAGTGATGCTTAGTGTCATGGGGTGGCCACTCTGCCTGCAGTGTGGTTCCCTGCTGAATTACACTCAAGTCTTTCTTCCCCATCTTAGCTCTGCCACCTGATTCCTCCAGACCCCACCCCTACACGGTTGGAGCCTCTCTGGGAAAGCATGCTGGGTTTTCTTGCAGCTGCTTCCCCCCTTCCCTCCCTCTTCTTCACTGGCCAGCCTTGTTTGCAGCACAAGGACATGAAGAAGACATTCTTCCCATTCTCCAGTCATTGTCACTAATTGAAATGGGAAGCAAGACAAGGCTCCAGAAGAAAAGCTTATTATGGGCTGCCTTGTTGGAAGAAAATGAATCACCTAAGCAGATAGGTTTCTGTGATCTCAGGCAAACCTTACTCTTTATTCTACACAACCCTGTCTAATTGTTCAAGAAAATGTTCATCTGCTTCATAATGGAACAGCCATAATAGAAGTGTTGTGAAATCACTGAAAAGTTTATTCAAGGCTCACTCCTGAAAGCCAAGCCATAATGCACAGGCTTTGGAGGAGTTAATAGAATTGGCTCTTATTGAAATTGCATGGATAACAAATTTCCCTAACATGTATCCTTTTAAATATGCCTGTTGATGGAAGTCTGAATTGGCATTTGACAGATGCAAAGCACTAACAAAAGGGGTGAATTTCCCAGCTCTGTTGTTAGTCATTCCCCTTGTGGCTGTGTCGGCAGAGTCCCTGCCCAGCCTTTCACAACTGAATGAGTCCTAGAAACCCTCATAGTCCCCAGGAAACCAAGTCTTGAAAACAAGAGATATTGAATGCTTTCCTTAAAGTATAAAACATGGAGAAAAAAAAAATCATCTGTCTTAGTTCATTTTGCTGCCAAAACAAAATACCAGACTTTGTGACTTATAAACACTAGAAATTTATTTCTCACAGGTCTGGAGGCTGGGAAGTCCAAGATCAAGGTGCTAGAAAATTCAGTGTCTGATGAGGGCTTTCTTCCTTGTTCATAGATGACAAACTTCTTGCTGTAGGCTCATGTGGCAGAAGGGACAGGGGAGCCTTCTGAGGTCTCTTTTATAAGGACACTAATCCCATTCATGAGAGCTTCATCCTCATGAGCTAATCACTTCCCAAAGGTGTCACCTCCTAATATCATCACCCTAAGGGGTTAGGACTTCAACATGAATTTTGGAGGGACACAAATGTTCAAACCTTAGCACTATACCAGGAAGTGGAAAAAAACATCCAGAAAGAATGAATAAGTAAAATGAGCTTGTAGAAGACAAGCTACTTTGTAGTGAAATATCCTCCCAGTAACTTAGGTCAGGATGGAGGACTCAGAATCAACAGCAGCAAAAGAAATGAACAACAACAAAGCACAACAAGGTCAAATGCAATATGCAACTCTTGATAAACACAAAGAAGACATTTAAGATGAATTTCTACATTCACGAAGCCAGGATAAATTATTTCATTCATTTACCAAAGAACTAAAGGCTCCTTTGGAGCCTGCAGCAATTGAAAAATGATAATTGAAGTGAAAAACTAGAAGAAGTTGACCATGAGCTTGAGACAAGTACAGAAAAGGAGAAAAACATTTGAATTGGAGATTTAGGAAATTTATCTGGAGACCTCTCCTTCCACCCCCGACATACACCACATCTCCTCTGAGCTTCACCCAGGCCTACCCTTAGGAGAACATGACTTGAGTTGTTGGGCAGTAAGTGTAAGGGTGATTCTCTGTTTCCTTTAACATCCCCAAATGCCACAATCCACACTGGGAGCCATCTGCAGCCTCATGTTTCTCTTTCTTCTTCCCACAGTGAAGAAAATGGTGGTGGCGTAAGATAACTGCCCATTCATTAGTGCTCTTCCCACTGAGTGGAGAGGTCGATATCCCCTCCTCAGGAAGCTCTAATAAAATATGGTGGAAGGATTGTTATATCAGTTTCCAGACCTCTGTCCTCTGGGAACATTCTGTCTGGGAAAGGCTATAGGTAGAAACTCTGATAGACAGCCCCAGCTGAGCTGGCCCTCCAACATCCCTGCCTAGGCACAAGATAAAAAAGTGAAGCCAACTGGAACTACATGGCACCAATGAATCCTACAACTGCACCCATCCAAAACTCAGACTCAAACACCACACACACACACACACACGCACACACACACACACAACATGGAGTGTGTGTGTGTGTGTGTGTGTGTATGGTGTTGTTTCAAGCTACTACGTTTGGGGGATGGTTTATTACATAGTAAACAGATAACCTGAAGAGAAGGCCAAAAGCGATGATAGCGGTGTTTCATTTCCTCTCTCTGTGGTGAAACTTTTTTGTTTTCTTTCATTGGTACCTGGCATTAATCTCACGTCCCTCACATCCTTTTTGGTGACCCATACCAGAGCTACAAGGTCATATAGTCAGGGCTCTTCTATTTCAGCCATTTTTTTTCCCCTCAGAGACACATTCGTGGACTAGAAGGAACTTGCCCACACAATGGCCTGCATGAGTGTGTGTGTGTGTGTGCGCGCACGCGCAGGCTTCTTGTTTGTGTGAGAAATACATTTTTCATTATCAGACTTTATTTTCTGTCCTCAATGGAGCCTTTTTCCTTTTCTTTTCTCTTTTGGTGGGGACTATAGAAACCATTTCAAGGCAAAGCCCTGTCTATTGCTTTTGTTTCTCTACCCTTGTTTGGACGGAGCCTTGCGCATTCAAAGCTGGCGTTCCTCGCGGTGGTCGGCATTGTTCCTCTCTCCTGGGCCTGGCAGAACGCTTGGAGGGTCAGTTGGAAATGAAGCTTCTATTATCTACGATCTGCCTCACCCTCTAAGCCGGTCCGTCCCTACACTAAGACTCAGCCAAGCATGAAGAAAACTAATTGTCCCCACTCTCTGCTCTACTGCACATCAAACCCCTGTTTGTGCTTCCCCAGTTACGGGGCAGGCGGAGAAAACCTCGCCTAGCAGGGACAGAGGGACACGCAGTCCCAGGTACCCTCTGTCCAGGATGCGCGACCTCAGCAGCCAGGGACTCAAATCCAGCGGCTTGTTTCTGAACCAGGAGCTGCTGGGGCCAGGGACCGGGCGGAAGGAGGTCGAGAAAACTGATGACTCCGAGAGTTCTTAGTAATTGCAATGGGCATAGGAAAGGAGACTTGATTAATTTGCCTGATGAATTATGCATCACCTCTGCGTGCGGCCCTCCCAGCCTCAAAGCTTATATTATATTCACATTGCTTGAATCTGATCACCTCTCTCCTCCTTGCATTGAAAACTGCTGTCCAACAAGTATCAAGCGAAGCCTTTGGCGCTTGATCGCTAGGACCATCTAACAGAGGGCTTCTGGGAAGCTGGCAGAATGACTGAAATAGGAGCTGTATTTAAAACACACACGGAGTAATTCATCAACAGCAAGCCCAAGATTTATGATGTGAGGGGAAACTCAGCTGTCTTTTGTAGTCTAGGACAAAAAAATTTTTTAATACAGAAGTGGCAATTACTTTGTTAGTGGCGTTTTAAGTTAAAACCACATGAAAGAAAGTTTCCTTTAATAAAGGAGTAAAAGGGAATGCCACAGCAGTGAGATTAACTTTGGGTGTTTTCAAGGCCTGTGGATCTCAGACTTGATCTCCCAATTTTTCATCTCTCCGGTCTGTTCAGTCTGAGGCCCTTTTCAATCCCTCCCAAGTGGTTAGTAACAATCTGGCCTTTCACTCAGGGCCCTCGCACCCCCTAAGTGATGCAGTCTCCCTTGTTATCACCCTTCTCTCCAGGTGAAGGCAGAACTCTGTGTGTCACTAATCAGAGTAAAATAAAGGCAATACTTTATGTGTGAAGTTGAGATTGAAGAACTTGGGCAGGGCCCAGCTTTTTGTCAAACTGCTTCTGTCAAAGCTCAGCCTGCGGGGCAAAGCTAATAAGAGAAACATATTTGGTTAATAAAATAAGACAATGATTTTTTTAATTTTTCTTTTTTGATAACAGTTTTATTAAGGTATAATTCATCCACTTAAAGTATACAATATATATAATGGGTTTTAGTGTATTCATAGAGTATCTTCAGTGTATTAATAGAGTCGTACAATATCTCTACAACAAATTTTAGAACATTTTCATCATCCCCATAAGAAACCCTATATGTGTACTCTTTAGCTATGACCCACCCAATCTCCTCCTCACCACCAAGGTAACCAGTAACCAGGTTTCTGGCACTGTGGATTTGCTAATTCTGGACATTTCATAAAATGGAATCATAAAAGATGTGGCCTTTTGTTGTCTGACTTCTCCAACTTAGCATAATGTTTTTAAGGCTCATCCATGCTCTGGCATGGATCAGTACTTCTTTCTTTGTGGTGGAATAACATTCCATTATGTGTTTATACCAAGTTTCATTTAATTATTCATTAGTCGATGGAGTAATATGATGATATTGCAGTCTTTTTATTTGAAATTTTTGTGTTTTCTGTTTTTATGGTAAGAATCTCATATCAAGTTGACAAGAAAATCTTTGGGTAATCCACCTGACTAGAAGAAGACCAATGGAAAACTTCAAGCAAGAAATGGATTTTTAGGTTCTTCCAAGCTAGGGTTAGAACAAATAGTGAGGTCCTGATATATTTACTATGGCATTCATAGAAAGCCTTACAAAAATGAGTTCTATTATAAATTACTAATAAAAAAGTGACTTGCATCTTTTCAAACCAACAAGAATCCTATTCAACAAACATATATTGAACACTCATTTGACTGGAGTGGCTGACCTCAAGGGCTTAAAAGTCTACTGAAAAAACAACAATCACAAATGATAGATGAAAACAAATGCCAAATAGCTGTAGAAACAACACATAGAGGCACACACACACAAAATGGTTTGTTCAGATGGGCAGGTCGAGAGCCAGGTAAACCAGAAGAGCAAACCAGCGAGATAAAATGAAAGCCTGGTTGGAGTCAGGTGTGCCTCAGTTTCACCAACTGTAGACTGAGCTTTCAAACCAACATCATAATAGTGTCCATTTTCCTCAGAAGAGGCAGCTGCAGTTCCAGGATTGGTCCTTGCCTCTGTACCTCATCTGGGGAATTGAATCAGCCCATTTGGGGAACTCAGTTTCCCTGGCTGTAGGTAAAATGAAAAGCTGGACTCAATATTCTGCAACATCTCCCAAGAAGTAGAGAGTAGAATGGAAAGACTTCAGTATCTGGCTTTGAATCCTGACCTGACTATTTACTAGTTCTGTGGTCTTGGGCAGGTCAACTTATTGTTTCCAAAAGAGAATTTTCTCATCTGTAAAATGGGAAGAATATAACTTATGCATAGACATAGTGTAAGGATGGAATGAGGTAATGTCCACAAGGTGCCTTTCATTAGCAGGCAATAAATAAATGGTAGTTACTTAAGGCTCTACTAATGCTAGCAACCTTTAATGTGATGATGGGTCCAGATACTCAGGCAATACGGTATTTACTGAGCATTTCCTATGTGCCCCCAAACAGGAGAGAATAAAAAGAATGTGATGAAAAGGCCAACCTAGACTATATAAAACAATTAATGATCATGACAAGATATTATCCCCCAACTGGAAGTGGCTGCTATCACCTCCTTCTCCCAGGATTCTTAGCACTTTTCCCTTTGGGTTTGATTATTAGGTTAAGAGTGTTATCTTCTCCATCAGACTGTAATGTCCTTGAGGGTGGGGACCACGTTCTTTCATATTAAAAATCTGGGCTTATCAGGGAGTTCCCAATGAAACCACACTTCTTCTCTACTTATCTTTTCTCCCTCCTTGTAGTTACATGTGATCTTATAGTTAAAATTTCATTTTTAAAGCCTCTTGAGCTCCATTTCCTTGCAAAGCACAGTTCTATGGTTGTAGCTATCTTTCCGCAGAACATTCAATGTTTAATTTCCTAAAGTCTAAGGCACTGCTTTGGTTCACATGATTGACGTGATGGGAATTTTTTTCCCTCATGTAGATTAGCAAACTCAAGATAGGAATTACACTTATTTTTTCCTCTACTTTTAGAACCAAACAGTTGTCCAAAAGGCATTCCAAATATTCTCTTTTTAGTAGAACAAGTCTTCCCTTTGGCTCTAGATAGCTGAAGACTCTATTGCTTATCTTGCACAGGTGCCAGGAATTCATTGTTAACAGATGACCACTGACTGGTCCAGCTAAGCTCCACTCCATATCTATGTCAGGCTGAGACACAGCTCCTTTCAGAAAGAATGAGAGAATATTTGAGCAACAAAATCCTCATTTGTACCTGGAACAGGTAGATGAGTTTATGGATAGATGGTTATACCCAGAAAGATAATGTATGGAAAAGATCCTGCGTTGGCTCACAGGATCAAGGAAAGAATGGATTCAGATCTCAGGAAGGGCAAGAGCCAGGACAGGACTTTCAGGAAACCTCAGTGGCAGAATCTAGGGGCCACCCCTTTGTTCACTCCACTCCATGACTCCAGTCTCTAGTTACACAAAACTTTAACTTTCAAATTCCAGGAGAGGCCATTTGGCCTCGCTTCAGTCAGGGGTCTCTCCTTCAACCAATCCGTCTCACATACTACATACGTAGTCGCTGATTTGCCCACCCTTTTGTTTGGGGACATTCCTACAGGAGGGAGATTTGCTGTGAAGGGGGGAGCCACCACTCTAGTTGGTGCCGACTGTAGTGGGTGCTTGCCTCCTTGCCCCAAACAGGTTAGCAACAAGCAAGGCAAGGAAAAACTCTACTCAAGACTCTCTCAGATGCAATCACTGTTTCATCTGGTAAAAAGTTACAAGATCAAAGGGAAAAAAATCACCAACCTGTAATTTTCTGGTATTTATGGTGCTATCTTCTTTTACATGCTTACCTAGCATTTTAAGTTCTGTTATTTAACAGGCTGGAAATTCATGAGGCCAAGTATTTATTGCAATACGCAAATTTTATGTACCCAAACTGTGCAGCTGGGAATAAGCATTTTCTTAAAACATAGTGCACCCTTCAAGAAAAAGACTCTAAATCAGAAACCCCCAGGGATTCTTATCCAACAAAAGAGTTCAGGAAGAAATTGTCTCTGAAGGCACTATAGGATCAGGGTTGGAGAAGGCACTCTTTCTTTTATTTCTTCATTGATTATTTTGTGAGCACATATTCTATGTCAGGCACTGTGCTAGGCACCAGGATTCCAAATTGGTCCAGATGAATATGGTCTCTGTCCTTGGAGATCTTACGGTGCAGTGTTTAACTAGCAATAACACTCATTGAGCTCCAATGGGGATTATGGGGTATATAAAATCATGTAGCAAGATGACCCCATCTCACTGGGGAGGATTGTTTGAGAGGGGCTGAGACCTGAGAGGCGTTACATGAAGCCATGTGAAGAATAGGACAAGAATGTTCCAGGCAGAAGGAAATGTTTGGAGGGGGGCAGGGCACAGAGATCATGAGGCATCCAAATTGCTTTGTGAGTCTAGAGTTTTGAAGTATAGACAACCAGGAAGGCAGTGTGGCAAGACAAGAAAGGAACTAGCTCAGGGCCAGCCTGAGTTAGAAATTTATCCTGGGGACACCAGGGGCTCTCTGAAAGTTTTAAGCAGAGGCTACCTTCAGGATGTGATGAGGAGAAGGACTGGGGCTGGAGAGCCCTGGAGGCACTTAGGAACCTAGTAGAAGAAGACTTCTAAAAACTTCATTGACCGTTTTCAGAAAGCTCTTCTGAGAGCTAGTGCTTGCTTCCCTGAGAGGTAGGAGAGGTTCTCTGGGAGTACAGGAGACCCTGGAACAGGGAGGGGTGGCTGAGGCCAAGGTGGGGCTCAAAGAAGGGTGTAAGGACCTTCTTGCAGTCACCATAAAACTCCATATGCTGGTATAGGACAGACCAACAGAACCTCAGTCCAGACCTCTTTTTAAGTGTCTTTGTAACCCACACTGCTTGCCTTGAGCTCTTGGCCTCTTCCATTCAGGAGGAGAGGTTCCTGACTCAGAGATATGCTCAGTCCAGGTTCAGACCTTGTGTTGATTGGGAGCCCAGGATAGTCACAGCCTCTTGGCAGCATCCCTTCATCACTGCTGGGGTAGGTTCAACAGCTGGTCTTGTTCCTGTTTCCTCCCCTGAAATTTTTTTTTTTTTGCTTAGTTATACCAAAAAGGTACCAATTTTCCAGTTCACCTCTCATTTATTTCTCTGAGGAGAGTGATTCTTTGTTTGAAATGACCAGATTGACTTGTTGTTTTGTCACTCACTGAATATTTATTGGACACATGTGGGTAAAACTCCATGTAAAACCTTTTAGGGGGTGTCAAATGAATCAGATGCAAATCTTTACTTCAAGGAGCTTGATGTCATATATGAGAAAAAAGACACATTGATTCAGCACATTTACTGAGGACCCAACCCATGTCAGGCTCTATGCTCAGGGGTTCCCGAGACACAGCAATGAACGGCCACTCTCACAGAGCTCATACTAAAACACAAAGCATGCACCAATGGCTGAATGTGCTCTTTTAAAAGTCAGCACTGAGACTCCTTGGAGGGTGAGAGAGAGCTGTCCTTGCCATGAGATCTGCCCTTGGAAGCTGAGCCTCCAGGCCTTTGGCCATCAGATGCCAGGGCCTTTGGGGAGGGAGCAGCTACTCAACATGGGGAGGAGCTTTTAGATTCCAACCTTCCTGGCACTATGAATTCAAGGAGTGGTGATAGAGGAGAGTAGGGATACTCTATTTAGGGTAGGGGTCAGAAAAGATGTTATAGTGGAAGCAACACCTGGATATTGGGTAGCTGGGCCAGCGGACAGGAAAATATCCCAGGCAGAGGGAACAGAATGTCCACAAATAGAGGGTAAGCAAAATAAAATGTGAAGTGCTGTTATATGATGAAAACCCATAAACACTGAAAAGTCAATCTCTCTCTCTCTCTCTCTCTCTATATATATATATGTGTGTGTGTGTGTGTGTGTGTGTGTGTGTGTGTATGTATAAAACAATGTGGGCTGATCTCAAAAAACAATGCAGTGTTAAAAAGACAAGTTTATATATAATTATATAATATATATGCCTATATTTATATTTGTATATAGATAGATAGATGTAGCTATAAACCTAGGTGGAAAATACACCAAACTCATCAGAGTGATTACCTCTGGGGAGAAGGGAGGGGATTGAGAATGGCAGTAAAGAGGTCTTAAGCTTTATTTGTAATGTTTCATTCTCTTAAAAGGAGGATATATTCATGAATTATTTAGTGATTAGAAGTGTATACTACAAAGTAAAAATTGGTCAGTGCTATAGACAGATGGAGCTGGAGTCCATGGGATGCGAGGTGTGGAGGGGGACACTTCCAGCTAGGGACACTTCCAGCTGGGAACAGAAGAGGAAACTCTGTGAAGGAGGCAGTCCCCAGTTGAAGAATGGGCCAGATCAGGCCTTGTCGAGATGGAGTGGGCAGAGACAAAGGCATAGGAATAGGAAAACGCAGGCTGGATGAGGGAAGAACAATAGTTTGCCTGGAATGATTCTGTGAAGGTGAAGGTTGGGGGTCAGGGAGAAAAGTTAGATTAGGACCTAGTCTTTGGGGGCCAGATTGAGGGCTCTGGAGGCTCTGGAGCAAATGAGGGGCACAGTGGGGCTGGTAGTCACAGACAATGCGGTAGGTGAGAGTCAAGCCGGAGGCCAATACAGTGAGTGGCCCAGCAGGCCTGGACTGGGGCAGCGATTACAGGCAGAAGGGGATGGCAGAGTAAGACCCTGAGGGTGCAGAATGCTGGTAGAGATGTGACCTTTGGCAGGTCATACAGTTCAAGCTAAAACCTTTACCCAGCTTCATAGAACAGTTCTTACCTCAGCCATAGACACTGTGAGGCAAGACGAGCTCTGAATAATGCCATGCTCTTTAAACTGACACTCTCAAGAAGAGCCTTAGTTTCCTTGAAAAATTCTTTATTAATTTAAACACCATGGCTTTCTGCTAATACTAAGAAGAGATTATAATATTCCAGTGGGACTTCCTTTGCTTAACATGAAAATAAACCTGACAGAAGGATTACAAAACTAAACATGGACTATTACAGGAAACACTAATCACCTCCCATTCTTTCTTCTCACTCACTAAAACAACGATTTAGGCAAACAAAGAAGTGGAGAGAAGGAGGGAGCAGAGCTGAGGGTGTGTGGCTCTGCTAATCCCTGCTGCTTTGATAAATCTGAAATGGGATCATTTGACATCTGAGGAGTGGGAGGTGTCACTCAAGGAGTGCTTTGCGTTGGGTTACCTCAGGTAACTCCGATTTGCCTTTTGAATGAAACAGCTTTGGACAGAACATATAATTTTTCTCTGTGAAGCCACTGTGGAACCCTCCCTTTTCCTTCTCTGGCTGGGGTAATTATCCGCCTCTGGACCTGGACCCCTCTGCTCCATTAGCACATCTGGGCCAAGATGGCTGTCTGCAGGTGGGAAGCCCAGTGAACCCAGGGTCCACAAAGAAAACACATTCAGTGTCCATGCTGACTTGTCTAGTGCCTGTGCTTGTAAAAATTTCCTGAATGGGAAGTTGATTTGAGCAAGAAGAGGGGACAGAGGAAGAGGGAGGAAAAGAGAAAGGATGGGTTCCATCAGCAGTATTCTGAACCCTGGATTTTAATATGACAGTTAGTTGCTATCCCCACCTCCCACCCTGTCCCTTCCATCAGCTGCTTCTCTAGAGCATCATTTGGAAGGGTCCTTATGATGTAGGAATTCTTACTAAAAACCCAGGAAGGCCTCAGAGCACAACATGAATGAATGAGATACTGTTTCCTAAACAATGAGCCTGAACATGCACACATTCTCATCAGTTGTATGAATAAATAGTGACATTACTGGGTTCTCCCATGTGACCTACCCACCTTCCCTGTCACACCTTTCTCCCTTTCTCTGTGATAGGTTTGGAGCTTCCAGTTCCACCACAGTCCTGGTTTTGCCTCAGCTGTCACCTTGCTCCTGCATCCTATGTTGTAGGTCTCATTGTGATTAATGCAGACTAGGCGAGTGGCTCCTGGGTCTAAGGGCTGATGTTGGAAGTGCAGGAAACTCTCAATACCCACGTGCATTTTCTTATCCTATTTATTGTTGCTGCTGACACACTGCACCTTCTGGGTGCATGCCTCTTCTCCAACCAGCCCCCACCTGTACCTGAACTGCCATCTCTCAGAGCTGTGTTAGACTGCCTGGGCTTTGGGGGGAAAAGAGAAATTTCCAGTTTGAGTGTCACCTCAGACAGTTTCCTGCATTTCCATAAAGGCCCTGGTTTCATGCAGCTCTTGGCTGCCTTATCATCTGTCCACCTTGTGTGCAGTGACTTGGTGTTTGAGTGTTTTCTATTTACCTACACCCCTGTCACAAACATTCCTCAAATATGTGTCCCTAGAGTCAGACAAAAAGTAAAATAACCTGAAAACAGAAAACAAAATGTGGATGTGTTTAAGCTTTTTGCCATTAAAATCCAAAGAAACAAAATTGGAAAACTAACTAACTAACTAAATAAATAAGCCTTGTTAGTTTCTGGAAAAAATACATCCCACTTCGTTAAGAGTAATTATTGATTCACAAAATGATCATTTTCAGCTGTGCAATTCTAAAAAAAAAATAAGGGCTTGATGGAAATAATCAAGAAAATTAAAGAGATTTGGATCCTCAAAATTGAATTACTAAGATTCCACTTAGGAATTGAGGACCTATGTGCTAATAAGACTCCACAGTGATTTCTTATCCTGTTTGTTTTAAACTTCAGATGGGTCTCTATGGGATCCTCAGAGTGCATTGTAATCCTGTTTTGGGTGAGTGTAGTAAGGCTTATGGCCAGCAAATAAGAATTGAACTCCTCCATCTCCTTTTGTGCCCCATCTTGTCTGTAAAGAGAGGACAGCCCCAAGGTGTCCCTGAGCTCTGAGCCTCGATCAAGTGGGAGGACTGTGAGTTACTACAAGTAAGTAAAGATTTCCTGTTCCACACATGTTTGGCCCTGGAAGGAAGACTGTTATGGACTGATTTGTGTCCCCTCCAAATTCGTATACCAAAGCCCCAACCTCCAATGCGATTGTGGTTTGGAAGTAGGTCCTTTAAAAAGGTCATTGAGGTTAAATGAGGCAGGCCTTGATCCAATAGGGCTGAGTCCTTGTAATAAGAGGAAGAGACTACAGGGAGGCCTGTAGGCAGAGAGGAGGCCTTGTGAGGACTCAGCAAGAAGGCACTATCTGCAAGATAAGGAGAGAGACCTCAGGGGAAACCAAACTTGCCAACATATTCATCTTAGGCTTCAGTCTCCAGAGCGGTGAGTAAATAAATTCCCCAGTCAGTGGTATTTTGCTATGGCAGTCTTTGCAAACTAACACAGGGCCACACAATTTTCTCTGCCTTATAGACTTGCAGAGTTGCTGGGAGATTTTATGTGGACCAGAGCATCTCCATCTTCTGAAAGGAGAAAAAATTAGATCTTGCAGTTTTCTATCATCTGGAGCTATCCAGAGATTTCATGGCCTGTCTATGGAAATAGCTTTCTGTCTGTAAAAGTAGGTGTCTGCCTGGTAGAGATTTTGTAGTGGGACTCTGAGAATCAGCCAAGAGAGTCTCACTAGAATTGCATTCTCTCCTAGAGTTTCTTTGAAAATGTGGGTGAGTGTCTTTGGTTGTTAGAGTGACCAGGTTGGTGAAACATGTAGGTAACCAAGTTTCTTTTTTTAATTATTTTTGGAATTTTATTTTTTTAATTTTTTAGTTTTTTAAATTATGTTTTATAGATTATGCTATTACAGTTATCCCATTTCTCCCCCATCATTCCCCTCCATCCTTCACACTCCTCCCACCCACATTCCCCCCTTTAGTTCATGTCCATGTGTCATAAGTTCTTTAGCTTTTACTTTTCCCACACTATTCTTGCCCTCCCCCTGTCTATTTTCTACCTACCATCTATGCTACTTATTCTCTGTACCTTTTCCCCCTCTTTCCTCCTCCCACTCCCCTGTTGCAAACCCTCCATGTGATCTCCATTTCTGTGTTCCTGCTCCTGGTCTATTGTTTGCTTAGTTTGCTTTTGTTTTAGGTCTGGTTGTTAATATCTGTGAGTTTGCTGTCTTTTTACTGTCATATTTTTTATCTTCTTTTTTCTTAGATAAATCCCTTTAACATTTCATATAATAAGGGCTTGGTGATGATGAACTCCTTTAACTTGACCTTAACTGAGAAGCGCTTTATCTTCCCTTCCATTCTAAATGACAGCTTTACTGGATAGAGCAATCTTGGATGTAGGTCCTTGCCTTTCATGACTTGGAATACTTCTTTCTAGCCCCTTCTTGCCTGGAAGGTCTCTTTTGAGAAATCAGCTGACAGTCTGATGGGAACTCCTTTGTAGGTGACTCTGCCTTTATCCCTTGCTGCTTCCAGAATTCTCTCCTTCATTTTAATCTTAGCTAATGTAATTATGATGTGCCTTGGTGTGTTCCTCCTTGGGTCCAACTTCTTTGGGACTCTCTGAGCTTTCTGGACTTCCTGGAAGTCTATTTCCTTTGCCAGATTGGGGAAGTTCTCCTTTATTATTTGTTCAAATAAGTATTCCACTTGTTGCTCTTCCTCTTCCCTTTCTGATTCCCCTATAATTCGGATGTTGGGATGTTTAAAGATGTCCTGGAGGTTCCTAAGCCTCTCCTCATTTTTTTGAATTCTTGTTTCTTCCTTCTTTTCTGTTTGGTTGTTTCTTTCTTCCTTCTGGTCCACTCCATTGATTTGAGTCCCAGTTTTCCTCCCATCACTATTGGTTCTCTGTGCGTTTTTCTTCATTTCACTTATTGTAGCCTCCATTTGTTCCTTTAATTTGCCACCAAAATCAACCAATTTTGTGAGCTTCCTAATCACCAGAGCTTTGAACTGTGCTTCTGATAGGTTGGCTAGCAGTGCTATGAGCTCTGCATCTGATAGGTTGACCACCTCCTGGTCACTCAGATGAATTAGCTCTGGGGCCCTGGTCTGTTCTCCCTTTTGAGCCATCCTTGTTTTTTTTTTTGTCTGGTCACGACTGTTACATAGTGAGGGGTGGAGCCTTGGGCATTCACCAGGGTGGGGTAGCCCAGTCGCTGGGTTGTGTTGCTGGATGTAGGGGTGGGGTCCGAGAGGGAACAATGGCCCTTGCTCCATGCTCTTTCGTGGGTCCCAGTCCCTTCAGCCTCTTTCTCCTATCAAATTGGGCCCTTCTGGTGCTGATTCCTGGGTGGGTGGGCCTGCGCATGCTCCAGTACCCCGTGGGGCTCCCCACAAACTCTCCTATGAGGCTGGGACTCCCTTCCAGCACCTCAGCCCCTACAAGTATTTTCAATGGGTGCTTTCAGGCTTCACTTCCAGTGCTGGGGCCCTGTGTTGCAAAGTCTGTCTTGCTGCCTATTTTTGCCTGGTTTATCTGTGCACGAATGTGTGTCCATGGTCCTGTGCACCCCGCTTGGTTTCCTTGCATTCGGCCTGTGCACTTGGGGTGACTGCACATCCGGGACCACCACCAGCTTATCCTGCCTCGATCCGACTCTGCCAGCCTCGGACTCCACTGGCCGCTGATTCTGCCCCTCTTACAGGTCTGGGTGAATCGTTGTTGTCAGACTCCCACACAATTCAATTTTCTCTCTGTCCTGGTTGGGTTTTCTTTTTTTTGGTTCTATATTTTTGTTGTCCTTAATCTTGGTTGTGAGAGGAGGCACAGCATGTCCAGCTATGCCTCCATCTTGGCCGGAAGTCCCCAAGTTTCTTTTATGGCATATTCTAATGTGGCAAGTTCAAAGTCTTCTTACTTTTCTGTTTTAAAAGGTACAGTTATTCATGAATGAGAGCACAGAACTTCAAATGGAGCCACTCAAAAGCTGTGGCTCATAATGGCTTCATAGCTTGTCTTTTAAAGCAATATTCCCAAACTTGCTGGATAAAAAAATAATTCCTGTGGTGCTTGCTTAAACAAAAAGTTTGCAGATCCTATTTCAGGGAGCCTGAATCAGACTCTCTGAGGTTTGTGTGTTTCTGAACCTGGCTGCATGCTGGAATCATCAGGGAGCTCAATAAAGTCTGATGCCTGGGCCCCACCCTGGAGACTCGAATGTAGCTGGTTGGGCTGGATTTTTCTTTCTTTCTTTCTTTCTTTCTTTCTTTCTTTCTTTCTTTCTTTCTTTCTTTCTTTCTTTCTTTCTTTCTTTCTTTCCTTCCTTCCTTCCTTCCTTCCTTCCTTCCTTCCTTCCTTCCTTCCTTCTTTCTTTCTTTCTTTCTTTCTTTCTTTCTTTCTTTCTGCTACTCTATTATGGTTGTCCCAATTTTTTTCCCTTTGCTCTCCTCCACCCAGCCCACTCCCTGCTCCCACAGTCAATCCCCACACTGTTGTCCATATCTCATTCATGCATGTTTTGGACTAGTCCCTTACCCTTCTTTCTACTATTAACCATTATTCCCCTCCTCCCTCCCCTCTGACAGCTATCTGTTCCATGTTTCCATGTCTCTGGTTCTATTTTGCTCATTAGATTCCTCTTATAAGTGAGATCATATGGTGTTTGTCTTTCACCGACTGGCATATATCTCTTAGCATAATAGTCTCCAGTTCCAACCATGCTGTCACTAAAGGTAGGAATAACTTCTTTCTGCTGTGTAGTATTCCATTGTGTAAATGTACCACAGTTTTTTAACCCACTCATCTACTAATGGGCACTTAGGGTGTTTCTAGCTCTTGGCTATTGTAAATAGTGCTGCTATGAATTCATAGGGGTGCATAAATTCTTCTGAATTGGTGTTTTGGTATTCTTAGGGTATATTCCCAGCAGTGGAATTGCTGGGTCAATAGGTAGCTCCATTTTTAGTTTTTTTTTTGAGGAAATTCCATACTGTTTTCCATAGTGACTGCACCAGTCTGCATTCCCACCAACAGTGCACTAGGGTTCCCTTTCCTCCATGTCTTTGCCAGCACTTATTTATTGATTTCTTTATGATGACCATTCTGACCAGTGTGAAGTGATATTTCATTGTAGTTTTAATTTGCATCTCTCTGATGGCTAGTGATGCTGAGCATCCTTTCATATGTCTCTGGGCCCTCTGTGTGTCCTCTTGGAGAGGTTTCTATTCAGGTCCTTTGCCAAATTTTCAATTGGATTGTTTGTCTTTCTGATGTTAAATTGTATGAATTCTTCATATATTTTGGATATTACACCGTTGTCCGATGTACCATTGGCAAATGTGTTCTCCCATATAATCAATTTCCTTTTCATTTTGATGGTGGTTTCTTTAGCCATGCAGAAACTTTTTAATTTGATGTAATCCAATTTTTTTATTTTTTTCTTTATTTTCCTTGCCCTAGGACATATATCAGCAAACATATTGCTATGTGGGATATCTGAAATTTTACTGCCTGTGTTTTCTTCCAGGACTTTTATGGTATCATGAGTTATATTTAAGTCCTTTATCCATTTTGAGTTAATTCTGGTGTATGGTGTCATTTGGTGGTCTAGTTTCATTTTTTTGTTTGTACCAGTCCAGTTCTCCCAACACCATTTATTGAAGAGGCTACTTTTGCTCCATTGTATGCTCTTGCCCTCTTTGTCACATATTAATTGACCATAGAGATATGGGTTTATTTCTGGACTCTCTATTCTGTTCCATTGATCTAAGTGTCTGTTCTTATGCCAGTACCAGACCATTGGGGCCAGAGTTCTTAAAGCTCTTCAGGTGATGCTGCTGTGCACTCAGAGCTGAGAACCACGGCTCTGTGTAAGGACCCCAGATGATTCTTATCCTGCATCCTAATGGGTTATGTGCATCGAGGAATGGCAGAAGCAGGTATGAACTGGGAATGGGAATAAGAAGTGCATCCCTATTAGAGCACTGGGAATATTTGGGACTAAGTTTCATTGGTAATAGAAACTTGAAGTTGTTTCATAGCTTTATTAGCATTGAGGTGAGTGACCAATCCATACCAAGGGTGGGGTGAGCAAGGTGGAGTGCAGGAGTAGGGGTTGAGGAAGGTGCTCTCCATTGGGGAGAATTTCATCACTGACATTGCTTAGAATTGAAAGTACATAGTGATAATAGGAGGCAGGCCCATATTTAATCAGCTCTATTATTGATCTTTTAAAATAATTAAAAAAATTAGAATAGTTTTAGGTTTACAGTAACATTGGGAAGATAACACAGAGCACCATTTCCCCTGTTGATAACATCTAAACATGAGTATGATACATTTGTTACAGCTGATGAATCAGTGTTGACAATCATTATTAATTGAAGTTTATATTTTATTCAGATTTCCTTAATTTCTACCTAGTGTCCTTTTTTTCTGTCTCAGACTCCCATCCAGGATACCACATAGAGTTAGTTGTTATATGTCTTTAGGCTCCTCTAGAATGTAACAGTTTCTTAGATTTTTCTTCTTTTTGAGGTCTTGACAGTTTTGCGGAGTAGTGGTCAGATGTTTTGTAGAATGTCAATTTGGGCAATGAACCCTGAGAGGAGAGACACGTGAGAGAAGCCCCACAACAGCCCCAGTTTACTGGTGGAGTTTCCAGCAGAGGAGGGGGAAACCTTGAGTCCATTTTCCCTCCTGAGTTGAGAAAACAATTCAGAATTCAGGGAAAGCCAGATTGCAATAATTCTCAAGGCAGAGTGCCAGGGAAGAGAGCACTGCACAAAGAGGGAGCTCAAGAGACCTGCAGAGGATTCCTCTTACATCTTCAACTGAGTACTACTAGTCAGGGCACCTGCATGAGGATGCTGTCCACACCCGGGGAAGGAACCACTGGAGAGGAGCAGGCAAAGTGATCTCCACAGCTCACACAAGGCCATGAATAGTTTGGGTTTCTGTCAGCCAGAGTCGGGAAAAACCTCCTAACACACTGGTCATTGACAGAGTCCTCTAATCACATTGCCTAAATGGTTGGGTCAAGTTAATCCTAGATTAAGGTGTATTGGGCTCACTGAACAAAGCTTAAAAGGAAGCCTTGAAAAAAAATAATTTTTTTCCAAGTAATTTAACTGTTTCTTTGAATAAGGACCAGAAATATGAAAAGAAATACAAACAACTCCTGTCTAGCAACATAAAATCACAATATCTAATATCTCACAAAACATCAACATGCAGACAAGCAGGAAACTATAACCCATAATAAGGAGAAAAACAAATCAATAAATACAGATCCAGAAATAGCTCCGATGACAGAATTGATAAGCAAAGACATTCAAACAACTCTTATTAATATACTCCCTATGGTCAAGAAAGTAGTAGAAACTGTGAAAAGGACAGCCATGGAGGATTTTTTTTAAAACCCAAATTGAATTCTAGAGCTAAAATATATAATGTCTGGGATGGAAAATACACTGTATGGGAGTAACAGCTGGATATGCATGCAGAAAAAAGATCGGTGAACTTAAAGACATAGTAGCAGAAAGTATCCAAAATGAAACACACAGACAGAAAAGATTGAAAAAAAGAAGTGTATTGAATTGAGGGTCAGAATCAAGTGTTCTGGTACATGTGTAATTAGGGTCCCAGAAAAATAAGGTAGGCAGGGCATAAAAATAATTAAAGAAATAATGCCTGAAAATTTTCTAAATGTGATGAAGACTATAAAACTACAGTCCAAGATGTTTACATAGGAAGGCAGTATGGTGCAAAGATGAATATTCTGGACTGGACTTGGGAGTAGTCAGATCCAGGTTCCAAACCAATTTGTCAATGTCCTTTGTGGCTTAGATGATTTACGTAAGCTCTCTAAGCTTTAGTTTCTTCAACTGCAAAGTAGAAATAAAAGTTATACAAAAATATTCATTGTTTCATGTTTTTTAATAGAAAAATATTGGCAACAAATTAAATGCCTATAAGGCATGGCTAAATTAATTAAGCACAGCTACAGTATGTAGTACTAGGCTGCTGACAAAAAGAGGGATGCCTGTAAGAGTTCGAGCGAAAAGCTCTCCAAGAATGCCGCTATGTGAAGAAGCCAGCGGCATGGTCTGATTTCACTGAGGTATTAAAAATCTTGTATAGATAGACACAAACAAAGGGGACTGGAAGGATGCTCAGCAAATTGCTTCTGAGAAAAGAATGAGGCATGAGAGAGGGCAAGTTTTTAAAAATGTTTTCTCATAAACCACTGTATCATTTAAATTTTCTACAATAACTGTGAAGTAATTTTTAAATAGAAGTGATATTGTTGTAGGAGTATGCCCCAGCCTGCCTATGCTGATGGAGAAGGAATAAGGTGCTTAAAAATCATGTGAACTGGTGATAATGTAAATTTAAAAAAAATCACACCCTCTGCTGAGTATCTTTCTGTGGTTCTCTGTTACTGGGGAGTAGTTAGTTTTCTAGGGCTTCCGTAAGTAAGTACCACAATCTGGGTGAGTTTAACACTGGAAATTAATTTCCTCACAGTTCTGGAGGCTGGAAGTCTAAGATCAAGAGGGCTCTTCTGAGACCTCTTTCCTTGGCTTGCAGATGGCCAGCTTTTCACTGTGTTCCTCTGTTCACCCCCGGTGTCTCTTGGTGTACCCAAATTTTCTCTTCTGTTAAGGACACTACTCAGATTGGATTATGGTCCCCTTAATACCTTCATTTTAATATAATTACCTTGTTAAAGGCCTTACCTCCAAATATAGTACCACATTCTGAGGTACTAGGAGTTATGACTTCAACATACGAATTTGGGGGGATGGTGTGGGGCACAATTCAGCCCATAACAGAAGTGTTGAAAATGGTCATGTTATTTTGGAGTTGATAATACTAATAGTATCACAGGTGTTAACAAGGGTAAAACTGTAGGAGGACACATTTAAGACAAAGACAATTCAAATAAAACCACACAGCTAGAAACTCTACACAGGAAGATACTGTTCAACAACTTCTTTTGTGAAATCATCATCACATGTATTCAAGAAGAATTTTTGCATTGGATGGGAATTATGCTCAACAACTTCTCAAGGCCTTTCCAATTTTCAGCTTTTTAATTTTACATTGCCTAGGTCCCAGACTTCAAGGCAGGGAGATAAAATAGAATTGAAATCAAATCTCTCCTAAATAAAATAAGAAGTGAAAAGGAAATCCTCTGAAAACTGGGAAGAAAAGTGGGAGACACAAGAGGACCAGCGGTGAAGGCAGACGGTGAAAATGCAGAAAGCGTGGTGAGGAAGCTCACTTTGACTCTTGGCACACTCCTGGAAATACTACTAACCACCACTAACCACCACAGTTGTACCTAAGGAAGAAGGTTGGTTGCAGATTTTTGAGGCCTTTGTTTTTGTGCCGGAGAGGGCTGAGCCCTTGCTGAGATCTTTCTCTATTGCTTCTGTGATGTCTGCTTAATGCAGTCCTTGGAGGCAAGCGCCTTCTGACTATCAGAAGAGGTACACCCTTGCTTGTCCTTATTCAGATCCATAATGTGAATTCGGGTGAAATATCAGCTGCCCATCAGGCTTAATCTCTCTGTGTTAAGAATCCACACTTCAAAAGGAATATTGGAACTGTTGGGAGAGTGTCTACAGTAACCAGGGCTGTTTTATTATACAGTCCACACTGGTTTCCCACCCTACCTTTTATTTTTTTATTGAACTGGTTACTCAGTCATACTAAACATGGAATAAAGTGAAATAAATAAATATATAAAACTCAGAGTGCACTGAGTCTTTTCACTATCAAGCTGGCTCAAATGTTCTCAAAGTTTATCAGAGAGCTTTGTTGCCCTGGTGAAAATAGCATTGTGCAGTGAAACAGAAAATAAGATGTCATGGCAAACTAAACATCTTCACTTTCTGGACAAATATCTGAGTTCACTGAACCATGGAGAGGGGCTGGGGAATGACCAGAGGGAGAACACTAGGCTTTCCTGTCCTATGTTTTGGGCCTCCCTGGGGTTCAGGAGAGCAGGTGGGTGAAATTCACTAGTACCTGGCCACTGCTAAACATTCTGGCAACTTCTGGCCAGTTCAAGTCTACACTTAGGCAGCTCCTTTGTATGTTGTGAAAGTGAAGATGTTTACTTTGCCGTGACATCTTATTTTCTGTTCTACTGCACAGTGTTATTTTAACCAAGGTGGCTTCCTCCCTCCCTGATAAATTCACTGGGACTTGATATCTGCAAATGACTCCCATTAAAATGAATGGGTATCGAAATCATTGTGGGTGTGTGTATGGAAAAGAGAGGGTGAGAAATAGAAGGGAGAGGATGGAAGAGTCAGATAGATCCACATTCACTTATTAGCATGTTACTAATCTGTGTATCATCCCTGTTTAAAAGTGGGGACAACACTGCTATTAATCCCAGGAGGAATATTATGCAGATTAAATAAAATACCTGCATCACTCCAAGCACCCCATCCACAAAATCAAATTAGTACCTGGCCAGATGCAGCACTTCATAAATGTTAACAAAATTTTATTATTTATAAAAATATAAGGAAGTAAAGAAGAAAACAGAAGGGAAAGGAATTTTATTTTATTCATTTTTTTTTTAAATCTTTAGAGGGGAAGGGAAGGAGAGAGTGAGAGAAACATCAATGTGTGATTGCCTCTCATGCGTCCCCTGTTGGGAATTGGTCTGCAACCCAGGCATGTGCCCTGACTGGGAATCGAACCGCGATCCTTTGGTTCACAGGCCCGGGCTCAATCCATTGAGCTACACCAGCCAGGGAAGGAAAGGAATTTTAAAATTAAAGAACACACAGGAGATAAAAGGCAACCTTATTTCTTTACAAAGATTATATCTATGAAGCCAAATTCACTCACTCATTCATTCATTCACTCATTCATTCAATAAACAATAGCAAACACCTATGGACACTAACAAGAATGCAGGCAGGTGACATACATTCTCAGTGCTCCACTAATATCCCCTCAAGCCTTTTGCCATTTTTTTCATGCTAGTTCCTTGAATGCTTTTATCCCCAACAGCTAGAACCTGTACTTTTTTTAATCAGAAGGCTTTCCTCAGGCTATTTAACCTCACTTTGCCTGAGGCTGCCGACAGCCCACTGGTGCCTGAGGATTTTCATCCCTTTGAGAGTAGCCTTTGACTGCGGGGTGATACCCTTGTTTTCCCTCCTTCTTTACCTTGGCCTCCCTTTCCACTCCTTTACTGGTTTTCCTCACAACATATCCTAATGAATCATTTTAGCATCAATTCTTAATCTCTGTTTGTTGGAAATCTAGTTTAAGATAATGATGTCCCCTATTAGTAATTAGTTATTTTCTCAAAAAAAAAGTTTGTAAATTTAAAAGATATTCTCTGTAGAAAATGTATTAGAACTGTTGTTAGAATCCACAAAGCTCATTTAATCCACCATGTAATTAAAATAATGAGCATTTTTGGAAAAAACAATGTATAGAACTTGACTGTTGCTCTACTAGCAACAAAATGCAATGAAAAGAGTAAAACCGCAGCAACAAAAAGCAAAGTTTTCCTTGAGCCTCAATACTTAGGTTGTGAGGGAATTTCTAGGAATTTCCAAGAATATGAAATTCCTGCTAAAACAGGGTCTTTTATTTTTGTTGTCTTTCTTTCCTTCCCTTCATGCAAATGCGCCATAGATAAGCACCACTCTTCTCTCTCAAAGTAGTGCAGGGGCCTTTTTGGTAAATAGTATAGGGAGCAGGAAGCAAGTTGGAGGACCCTGGAGGGAGGGAGGAAGGAGGAGGGAAGGAAGGAAAAGGATATGCCTTAGGATCAGAGTAGGGATTTAAAAAAGACAGGTATTTCCATGCTGTTTTCCGCAGTGTTTGGACTAATTTATTTAAAAAAGAAAGTGGAGAGAGAGAGAGAGGAGAGAGAGAGACAGAGAGAGAAATTTAAGAAAATGACTGTAAATGTAGTGGAAAGAGATGTAGAGGGAGGAAATCAAGCAGTGCGCATAGAAAGACAAAAAAAGGACAGGTGTATGTCCCCAGAGTGGCCTCCACAGGAGTTTATGAAGAACGCAGGAACAAGGAATTGAGAGTGGAGAGAAATGAATATGAGGCTGTGAAATTATTTTTTCTCCCATTTTTTCTTTATTTTTATTACTGACACTATTACAGATGTCCCCACCCCACCCCTCCTTTGGCCTCCTCTACCTGGCCCTCATCTCACCCTCCCCTGGCCATCACCATGCTGTTGTCTGTGTCCATGGGTTATGCATATATGTTCTTTGGCTAACCCTTCATGCTTCTTTCATTCAGTCTTCCTTCCCCCTTCACAGCTGTGAGGCTGTTCCATGTATCCATGCCTCTGTTTGTATTTGTTGGCCAGTTTGTTTTATTCATTAGATTCCACATGTAAGTGATATCACATGGTACTTGTCTTTCTTTGACTGGGTTATTTCACTTAGCATAACAATCTTCAGGTCCACTCATGCTCTCACAAAAGGTAAAAATCCTTATTTTTTACAGTTGTGTAGTAATCCACTGTGTAAATGTATCACAGGGTTTTATTTTTTGGTCCTGATTTCTAACACACTGTTCTTTCTTTTCTTTTTTTAATTATATTTTATTGATTATGCTGTAACAGTTGTCCCATTTCTCCCCCATCATTCCCCTCCACCCTTCACACCCTCTCCCACCCACATTCCCCCCTTTAGTTCATGTCCATGTGTCATAAGTTCTTTAGCTTCTACTTCTCCCACACTATTCTTGCCCTCCTCCTGTCTATTTTCTACCCACTGTCTATGCTACTTATTCTCTGAACCTTTTCCCCCTCTCTTTCCTCAGACCACTCCCCTATTGCTAACCCTCCATGTGATCTCCATTTCTGTGTTTCTGCTCCTGTTCTAGCTGTTTGCTTAGTTTGCTTTTGTTTTAGTTGCGGTTGTTAATATCTGTGAGTTAGCTGTCTTTTTACTGTCCTATTTTTTATCTTCTTTTTCTAGTTAAGTCCCTTTAACATTTTATATAATAAGGGCTTGGTGATGATGAACTCCTTTAACTTGACCTTAACTGAGAAGTGCTTTATCTTCCCTTCCATTCTAAATGACAGCTTTACTGGATAGAGCAGTCTTGGATGTAGGTCCTTGCCTTTCATGACTTGGAATACTTCTTTCCAGCCCCTTCTTGCCTGGAAGGTCTCTTTTGAGAAATCAGCTGACAGTCTGATGGGAACTCCTTTGTAGGTGACTCTGCCTTTATCCCTTGCTGCTTCTAGAATTCTCTCCTTCATTTTAATCTTGGCTAATGTAATTATGATGTGCCTTGGT
>PVKU01012951.1:0-31973 GCA_004027475.1 Anoura caudifer | reverse complement strand
GTAGTGAGGGGTGGAGCCTCAGGTGTTCCCCAGGGCGGGGCAGCCCAGTCGCTGGGTAGTGACGCTGTATGTGGGGGCGGGGTCTGAGAGGAGATAATGGCGGTTGCTTTACTCTCTCTCAGATTCCAGTTCCTTTCACCGCTTCCCCTTTGCCTGGATTATCCGCACGTGAATGTGGGACCACCTGGTCAGCCAGCTGCCTTGTGCGGCCTCACTGGTTCTGCACAGTTGCCGCCCCGTGCCCGGGTTTGCTAGTCACCGCCTGTGCACCTGGGGGCTGCCAGCCGCTGCTGCCTGCGTGCCCGTCTGCACCTCTGCTTTTTCCTGCCGCGACTCCACCCCTCTTACCGGTCTGGATGAATCGTTGTTGGACTTCCAAACAGTTTGATTTTCTGAGTTCTGGTTGTTTTCTTGTTTCTAAATCTTTGTTGTCCTTAATTTGGTTGTGAGAAGAGGCACAGTGTGTTTGCCTATGCCTCCATCTTGGCCGGAAGTCCGCTACAGCAGTTTTTAAAAAACACTTAGACTTTTTAAAGTCTTTCATAGCATTCAATTTTGTTTTCATAGAAACTATTTTCACGTTTATGAAACGTTGGCACAACATAGTTGCAATAACATGCAGTTGGCACGTACAGGCCGGATAACATCTACAACTGCTTCCTGGACCAGAAGAACAGCTCCCCTGGTTGGAGCTAAGATACTCATGACCTTTCTAGAGAGTGACCTTGAGGAAGGGTGTAGCCTTAAGGATTCATCGTGCCATAGGTGGTATGTTTTACAGGGACTAGCACACTTTGGTTAATTTGGAGAGTTGATTAAGTTGGAGGTAAGTTCTAAGAGTGCTGTCTGTGGACGTGGACCGGGCAGCAGAAGGGAAAAGGAAGTAAATGAGAAGTTGCCAGAGAGTTGGAGGGATACTTACCAGGTAGGAAGGAGAGGACAGGAGTATTAACTGCTGTAGAAGGGTCGAGAAAAGGGTTGGAAGACTAAGAAAAAAGTTATGGATCTTTAGATTTAAGGTCATGTTGACTGTGAAAAAAGTTTTGACAGGAAGGGGGAGGAAGCCAGGCTTGCTGGAGGTAAGGAATTAATAAAAAAGGGGACACAGGCTACTGGTCAAGGCTACTGGTTTAGAGTAGGTAAATGGTACTCATCCTCCCACGACCCCATCGAAATTACAACTAAACCACAGAACCACCATCATTGACAACCACCTAAAGTCTAGTGGAACAGAAGTCCTATAACTCAGGATATACAGAAGAAGCCACATCAAACTAGTAGGAGGGGCAGAGACTCAGAATGGGCTGGTCCCACACCCACATGTTAGAAATCAGGAGGGTTATCTTGGCTGTGGAGATGCCTCCTAAGGAGCGAGGAGTTCCAGTCCTACACCAGGCTTCCCAGTTCAGGGTTCCAGTGTCTGGAAGAGATGTCTGTATAACTCCTGACTGTAAAAACCAGTGGGGATTATGGCTGAGTGCCACTGAGAGCTTCTGGAGTCTCAGGCATTTGTCATAAAGGCCCAAGCATGGACTTACAGTCACTTGCTCTGAGCTCCATGCTGGGGCAGCAGCTCAAAAGGCATCAGAGACATATGAGGAGGAACTGAATTGTCAGGCTTCAGGGGAAGAGCTGGAGGGACAGCTTTCTCCCAGGGAAGAAGTACTGGCAGAGGCCATTGTTCCTTTGCTGAGCCCTCCCCCTGCAGGTATAGGTGTGTGTCTTATCTGAGTCTTCGTTAGCCTGGCTAACACTGTTCTCTCTGCCTTGGTGATTCTCTGAGACCCTGACCCACCCAACTTGTGGGCTCACCCAAGCTGCTTTTAGTGGCTTTTCCATACAAAGGGCCTGTTTTGCTTCATTCTTCAGACTTTCCTAAGATCTCTCAAAGGTCCACAAACCCCAGACAAGCCTCATCTGGCCTCAGTGTGCTTTGTACGTCTTGCTAAATAGCCCCAAGCCTGGGCACCTCCAAGCCCAGCACAAGTGGCAACCACCTGCAGATCACTTTGTAGCCTATGCTGGGTGGCCCTGGGCAGGACACAGGCAGCGGCTGACCTTGGCCTGCACTTTCAAGGTGGCCCCAGAGCCAGTGTATCAGGGGGACAGCTTCAGGCCACACCAGAGCACCACCCAACCACCTCTATGAGCAACACACTCAAGGGGTGGACTCAGTCGGCACAGAGCCCTGGCGAAGTGAGTCCTGCTCCATGGGGTGGGCCCTGCACAGCAGCTCCTTTGCTGTAGTCTTGACTGGTATTCACAGCTGATTGACCCTTGATCTTCCGGAAGGCCAGTGTGTCTCATTTTCAACTGCAGCCTGAACCCAGTTAGTGCTGCTAGAAGTTGGGGATTTTGGCACTTCAGGTTCACAGGTAAGTAGTATTCCTTCCCCGAGTGTGTCTTGTTTCCAGCTTTGAAATGTTAATGAAAATTGAGACAAGTCTCACCTGAAGAGAATTGTGTGATGGGCAGATGTGTAACCAGAGCAAAATATTTTTATTCTGAGCCGCTCTTCTGAGTGCTTCTTTGTGTAAAATATCTCTGTTTGGAGAGCTTATTTTTGAGGGCCTCAGTAATGGCTCATCTATTTTGCCGAATTTCCATCTTGGGTTCCGGAAGGCAGGTGTGTAATCATCATCATTATTGACAGGTCATAGAGTACTCTTTTGATGCCTGGTGCTGTACAGGAATCTTTGAAATAACTGTCAGAAGGTGATCCCAAAACAGAATTCCTCCTGTTCTGAGTTTGAGCTAAGGCAGTGGTTCTCATGTTTGTGAGGAGTCAGAGCGCCGGGAAGTCATGATGCTCTCGATAAATCAATTTTGTTATATGATGTAGCAGAAACTTATTTACGAGTTCTGCTTGGAAATTTTATCTTAGTTAAGTTTACATGCAATCATTATATCAGGGTTGTGTTTTAATTACATGTATCAATGACCTACCAGTGGCTTAAATGAGGGCTTTATGTATAAGAGTGTGTGTTTATTTCTTACAACAGTAAGTCTGTAGGGATGCAGTCTTGCTCCTATCTTTCTAGTCTATCATCTTTAGCTTGTAGCTTTCCTCTCCATGCATGTAAGGTAGCTGCTTCAACATTTGGCACAGGTTTACTCTCCAGGCAGGAAAAATAATGGAAGAATGAAGGAGGAAGGGTCAATGCTTATTTGTGAACTATGGCCCAATGGAGGGAGGGAGTCTGGGAAATACAGATTATTTAGCCGAGTACCTTTTCTCCCCTGGACCAAATTGGAGTTCCCTTACTAAGTAAGAAGGGGGGAATAGACTCAAAGTAGGCCTATCACAAAGTGACTATCGCAGTAATCTCTGGTTATTGTGATAGCCAGTGATCAGCGCGGGCTATCACAATTACAAAACAATTTAAAATGTACATTCGTGGGCTTGTGATGTTCACGATGATGTGTTCTCATAAAACACTGTTGGAATTTTTCTGTTAATATTCTTTACTTGTTGAACATTAGTTTTTGTTGATAGCTAGCAATCTCAGATATTGACAGTTCAGAAATATAAGTGAAGAAAACTTTTAAATAAATCAAATTTTCTCTATTGCCCTTTCCCTTGCAAATGAGGAAATGAAATTCTTATTTTTTAAATGAAGGTACACTCTAGTGTATGACACATTAGTTTCCCTAGACTATTAGTTTTCCTAATGTCAGTGGTAAACCACTGATATTAATATTGATGTGTAATATTAAATGATGTGTATCTCTTTTACTAATGTTGTTTTCCTAGATAAGAACATCCCCCCTTTTTTTTCTCTTTTGATATGACTCATGTTGAGGGCAATTAAAACATCCTTTTTCTTTAAATGTCTTTTCTACATTCTGTATAATGATCCTACATTCATTTTATAATCAGAAAAAAAAACTCACTCATTTTTTGAGATTAGTGCAAGTCTTGCCACCTCTGACCCAGTATCCTCTGCTTCAAATCTGTTTCTTACTTCCTACTTCTTGAAACTTCAAGAGCAGTTGCAGCCTGTGCAACACAATTCTTCCCTCAATTACAGGCTCTGTTGAATTCATCGCCAATTGTTGATGATCATAAGCGCCCTCTTACGTATATTTTCTGTGTTCCCAAATTCTTAGCATAGGATTAGATACATAGTAGATACTTAATTGCTTCTGATCCAAATACCTAATCACATTTAACACATTAAAACAGGAAAATAACATGGATTTGATAGCAAGATAGGCATAAAGTGAAACATGACTAGTAGTCAGGTAATCAGAATTTTGTGACTTTTACCCTTTCCTGTTAATGTAGGGCCTCCAGAATGCTCCCCCTAGGGTTTATTCTAGGATTCACCAAAGGGTGTTTTATGTGGGTTCACTCATGTGTTCTGGCCACCGCCATGTGGCACGTGCTTTTCTTTCTGCGAGGTTTGCCGTCCCTGCAAGTTGCGCAGTGGTACCTCACTGTAGATTTCAGGGGTACGTGCCTGACACTGTTACCTTCTTGTCCTGCCCGGGGTGCTCCTGATATGCTAGGGCCATTGAGGTGTTCCAGCCCTTCTTCTCCCCTCTTGTCACGTAGGCGTCAAAGCAGAACTCTTTATCTCTGTTGCTTCAGAGCTTTTAGTAAAAGCCATTCTTTAGTCATAGTCTCATTGTCACCCCTCTGTCTGTCACTGTGGGGCTTTAGGGCTGGGCTGTGGGAGCTGTCCAAGTGGTAGACACCACCCTGTATTTGGGGCACCCCCCCCCCCGGTCCAAAGCTTTGCTCATTGGGCCAATTGGGCCAAACTTTTCTGCCTCATGTAGAAAGGACAGGTGGTCTCTCCTAGTGTTCCTTAGTCCCTCGTGCAGATAGATACCTGAACAACTCTAGGTCTCCTGACATTTGTGAATCTTAGTGGCAGGGACAGTTTAGGTTCTAGACTGAATCTCGTTGCATTTTTAAAATAGAGCAGGTGAACCATATTACAACTCAAAGACTCTCAAGCCAAGACAGTAAGTGGTAAGTCAGCATGACCTTGACCCACAGACAGAATAAAAACTTTACTTATTTTATATATCTGGTTGTATTGGAACCCAGTGAGAACTTTAAGGCTACAAAGAAAAGAAAAAGGAGAAATGCACTAAATTTTATTTCTGAAATTGTTCCGTTCTCTTTATTCCCTGAAATTGGTTAAGCCTGTAGTTGAGCAAAGATGCTGTGGATTCTTAAGCAGTTCAGTATTAACATTTACTTACCTTTCTTGGGTTTCAGGAGGTACACTAGATAGTAATTGGAATTGGACCTTGTGCAAGTTCCCAGTAGGATTGTAGGTAGGTTGGAGAAAAGCAAACCCCACTTAGTATGGAGTCTCAAGAGCTCATGCAAGTGGTCAAAGGGGAAAGGGAGGAATGAGCAAAAACTGGGACATGAGAAGAGAAGAACAGGAAGCCACTGTAGCCCAAGGAAAAGGAATTAAAAGCTGGTCGTCTGTGTGCCTGGAACAGTTTGTGAAACAGTGAGGATGTCAAAACAGCTGTATTCATTTCCTGTAATGTTTTCCCTCATGTCTTAAAAAAATTTTTTTTTGCATATATGTTTGAGCTTTAGAGTGGTCTAGTTTTGTGTACTTTTAAGGAAAGTAAAAAAAAAATTTTTGGTAACCTGTACCTGCATAGACATCTGCTTACCTGTGGTTCAGAGCAGCTGCTCAGATAAGTCTGTCGACTGTCAGCTCCTTGGGTATTTAGGTCCTTGACTGCCAGCATCTTGGAGGGTCAGCTAAGACCCAAGACACCATTGCAGAGCAGTGAGAACAAATGGGGCAGAGAGAGGCAATGAAATGCCACCAGGACAAACGTCACCAGATGTAGAACTTCCTTGACTCAGTCCACCCACGAAGTCCTGCTTTGACATCTAGAAGTCACAGACCACCAGGGATGAGGGATTGCTGGACAGTTGCTCCCTGAGACCTGCTTGCTGGGACCTCATCTTGATCTAGAGCTGCAAGGAAACCTTGCGCTCTTCCCAGGCTCAGCTATTGAGCATCAGTCAGAACTGCTAACCGAGGCTGCTCTGCTCCCAGACGCATGTGTTCCCCACTGCCCTGGGATGAGTGTTTTGAACAACCATTTGTTTACTGTTTGCTTAAAAGAATTTGTAGTGAGTAAAAGACAGAAAACTGTACAAGAACAACAATTAAAATTTAAAAAAATAAATAAAAGAATTTGCAGTGACCCTCCTTCCCCGTATGGAAAATGTGAACATTGCTTTGCAGTGATTTTTACCCAGTTCCAGACTGGCAGCTTTGCTTAGCACTACCTTGAAGCAATTTCTCAGGTGTTCTGGAAAGCTTACTTTGATGCTTTCAGAGCAAAACTGACAGTCTTGTAGCAGGAGCAAGATGACCACAGAATGGTTACTATTGGCTGTGCTTCCTGTGGTGGAATAAAGTTAAATCAGTCACTTAAAAATTTTAAGTCTAACAAGATTTTGAATCGCTTTAATTTTGTACACATAAATGCTTTATATATATTTATATATATATTTATTTATTCTGAAATTCAGGTTCTTTGTAATTAAAATGGTTTGTCTAGAAAGAATAATGAGTATTCTAAATTTATTCTGGGTACCAAAAGAATTACGATTCCTTTTTCTTTTTTATCTTGTTTTGACTTCTGAAATGATGAGTGAAAGTACTTAAAATCTTTTATCATGCAATATTTCACATATACAAAATAATACTCCTAAACAAAATGTTGTTTAATTTCTCATGGTTTTGAGCTTCATATAAATGGCATTGTTTGGATGTGACTTGCCTTTTGCTTTCTTTTTAGTTTATACGTTGTGCTGATTAACATAACACTGTATTAGTTTTATGGGTACAACATAATGACTCCATATTTGTATACATTGTGTGGTTATTTGTTATCCTTAAAAGTAGCAATTACTGGAAAAATAATCTAAAATATTAAAACAATACCAAGAAGATTATTTTAAGATCTTGGGATGCCAAATAGATTGGATTTTAGGCATATTATGATGCCAGATTCTTCCTGGGGAATTGGACATTTTGTGTCCTATAGAACTTGCTTTTTGTATGTTTTCTTCTTATTATTATACTTATGAGTGAGATGCTCTACAAATTTTAAGTATTTTTTCATTTATTTATATATGTATATTTGGGTACAAAAAGACAACTAACTACATGAAACAAATTTTTCCTCTTTGACAGAGTTAAGTGTGAGGGAGTCTGATGCCAGAGTTTGCGATGAGTCATCATGTAAATATGGAGGCGTCTGCAAAGAAGATGGAGATGGTTTGAAATGTGCATGTCAATTTCAGGTGAGAAAACTCAACCTATTGTGAAATATTTTACATCTCTCATATTTTATAATTCTACTGTCTCCAAATTGCAACACTTAAAACACCTTGAACCCAACAAGGAAGGAGGGGTCACAGCCCACAGATTCTTTTTTGTCAGGTGAAGTGTTATTATTGGTACCTTCCATGCTTCTTTCCTTGAACTGAGAGGACAAACTGACAATAACAGATATAAAAATGCATTGAAAACATATTCATTCTATTTACATGTAAGGTGTAATTGTCACCCAAGGGACATAAGGTACAGGTTGCAGTTGAGTCTCATTTAAAATGTTGACATTTCCCCCTTTCCTTTCCTCTCCTGTCTGTCTCTTCCCTTTCAATTCTTACTTGCTGCTATGTCATCTTTTTAGTCTAAAGAACCTCACCGACTTGGAGCCTCAGGGTAGGTCAGGGCTAGAGATGGACTAGAAAGGGTGACCTCAGACAAAGATCTTTGCTTTCCAGGTACTGTTTGAGTTGTGATTCCATTGTGTGTAAAGAAGGGCAGCAAAGTGTGTCACCCTCAGTGTTTTTCTTTTCTGTGAGTGACTTACAGTCTGGTTTTAGAATGTTGCTCACAAGATGGTCCCTGATTCAGGATTTCAGATGAGAGCAAGAAGGAACTAGAATTTTTTTCCACTCATGATCTGGCTCTAATCATACCCATTGTTTCGGATTTTGAGGGGAGGAAAGGGTGCAGCAGTCAGGGTCGAAAGCATGGGAAAGTCAGTGTTTGCAGTGACTGTCACCTCAGGCAGGTTTCTGGATGCTTCGTCTGAAAAGAGAAGGCAAATTTCCTGTTACGATGTTGTAATGAGAGTCGAAATCAGAAAGAGAGCTTGCATATAAAACCTCTCTGAAAACTATAAACTATCCTGTAGTTTATTTTCATTAAAAGAAACAGAGTGGGTATTTACTGATTGTCCAGTCAGAGAGGTTCTTCATGGTCAAAAGAGACTTAACAATCCGCATTTATTCACAACAGCCACTTCTGACATGGCTTAGCTAATCTTGGGCTCACCTCTCCATGGTTATTCATGCAATAATCTGGCCAGTGTGTTGTGTGTCTGGCTGTCCTGCCTCCTCCTGTAAACTCTCTTAAAAGAGATGGTAACTAAAATGGGCTTCATTCCTTAAAAGAAGGTATTGGTGTTCATAGTGTATATATATCCTAAGCTCTCGTCAACTTTTCCTTCTTTTTGTTCGTTTACATTACATGATTTTTATTGACCTATCTCCAGGTTCACAAATCCTTTCTTCTGTCATATCCATTCTTCTCATTCCGTGAATTTTTAATTTCAGATATTTTATTTCTAAAATTTGGTTTGTATTGAAGTACTTTTAGTAGTTAAAATATTTAATATTTAAAATAGTTTCTATTCATCCGTTGAGGTTTTCTGTCTTTTCATTCATTGCAGACATAATCCCTGTGAGTACAAATATTATTGTTGCTTTAAAATCTTTGCTAATTTTAGCATCTGAAACATCTCAGAAATCATCTTTGTGGATGGTCTTTTCATTTCAGAATGGATTGTGCTGGTCTATTTTTTTTTTTTTTTTTGTATTAGACTAACTTTGTATTTATCCTATACATTGTGAATGATGTGTTTTAGAGCTTTGAATTTTCTTCTATTACTCTGTAGACTATTGTTATTTTCGAAACAGTTGGCTGAACCCAAGGCAAACTCTGTTTTCCCTATTACGGCAACAACACAAAAATGTTCTTTTCTTTAAGCCTTAGCTGGGCTACTTGGAATATACCCCCCGAATGGTTCAGAAGAAGCCAACCAGAGTTTGTACATGGGAGCTGCGACTCCCCTCCGATTCTCCTTTTGGGTATTTTCTTTGTCACCTTCCAGTGGGCCTGGTTGCCCTAAATTCTGTCCTCTGGTTCTGCAACCAAGAAAGATTGGAAGATTTTTTTTGTTAGCGTGTTAGGCGCCCTGTGCCAGGAAGACTGGAACTGTTCCCCTCTTCCACCTGTCTTACGGTTTCCTGAGATTGAATTATTTGATGTGGAATTGTTGGGTCAGTAGGACGTGCCTGTGTAGATTAACACTCTCACCGATAGAACTACATTAGACTGCTTATTTCTCCTCAGCTTGTGGGTGGTAGGCTTTGAAATCCTTTTAAAGTTTATAAATTTTAAAGGCAAAAAACACTTTAAATTTGTGATTGATTACCAGGGATATTAAAAATGTTCCATATATTTATTTTGTGAATATCTCAAATTCTTTGCCTATTTTTGCTGGTGATTCATAAAGGTGTGTGTATGTGTGCATGTGTGTGCACGTGAGATGCAGCACATTATTTGAGTATTTGTATATTGTTTACTGTGCGGAGCGATTTATATTCATTACCTGTCTAAACATTTTATGTATAATATATATGGAAATTTCTATGGAAGTCTCATGAGAATCTGATGCAGGTACTGTTTTGATATTTTTAAAGAGTAATATATGCTCATAGTAAACAACTTGAACAATATATAAAAATATAATGAAAAATGTCTTCCTTCATTCCATACTACCAGTTGTTCTTCTCAGAGGCAACATTGGTTACTTCTTGTATTTCCTTCTAGAAATATTCTGTGTCTTATACATATATGTATTTAATTTCTCCTCAAAGTACTAAATCACTTAATAGTATTTACCTGAGAGATAGTTCCTTTTCAGTTTATATGGATTACAGAAAAAGACTTCTGTATTTTAAAGAAGTTATCCTAGTGTAATTTTCAGTATTTTTTTCCCTTTTTATTGATTCTAGAGAGAGGGAAAGAGAAGGAGAAAGAAAGGGAGGGAGACATCCATGTGAGAGAGAAACATCAATTGGTTGCCTCTTGCACACGCCCCAACTACGGACCTAACACGCAACCCAGGCATGTGCCCCGACTAGGAGTTGAACCTTTTGGTTTGCAGGGCTCATTTTCACTTTATGATACAGTTTTAAATGTAACACCCTGTTTATCTTTGTCTTTATGATCCTGATTTTCATTCTCTGAGAGTCTTTTCCCTGCAACTCTTAAGATTATAAATAAACTGTGTTTTGACCTTTTGAACATGCTTGAATAGCCAGAAAATCCTCTCATGATCTGTCTGAGTCCCTTGCATTCTTACCTTGTGGCAAAGGAGGAGAGGGAAATAAAAGTTAGGAGCTGAGATCAGTAGACATTTATCCAGTGCTTAATTTGTGCTACATGCTGGGCTAGATGCCGAGCATATAAAGATGTTTCCAGTCAAGTTCCTTTGCCTTGCAGGAGCAAACAGCCTAAGGGCTTACAGCATGACGATTTGATCCTGCCGTTGAGCAAACCTGCCTTTGACTACTCTGCCTTCTTATAAGCTTATACATCTGCTCAAGTTAGACTTAGGTTCTTGCCAGTTTCAGAACAATGACCTCATAAGCCCATTAAACATAGGAGGATGCTTTAGCAATATCTTTCAATTTGTTTAAAAAACTTCATTATGATTCAGCATGCTTTCAGTGTTAATAAAAGGTTCCAGAGATATAGTTTCAACACATTTTAACAAATAATAACAGGATTTTAAATAAAGTCTAAACTTTTTTTAGTCCATGAATAAGAATTATTTTATCTTGCCACATTGTGTTAACAAAGCTACTTTTATTAATGTTGTACAAAGAAAAATGATCAGTATTGCATCTTTCCATTAAAACTTGGGTAGCATACAAAGAGGAGTGCTTACGAGGTTTTTCTGTTTTCTTTCTTCCTCTTTGATCCAGCCCAAGTCTGCAGATCTGAGGATCAGGTGAGCTGGTGACGTAAGCCAGTCAGTCTGAAGGCCCGAGAGCCTGCAGGAGACCCATGCTCCCCCTTCAGCAGTTAGGCAGAGAGTGGATTCTTTCTTCTTCCACTTAATTCATTCTGTTCAGGCCCGAGGTGGGTTGGCTGATCCCACCTATACTGGGGATGGCACTTAGTTTGCTGCTTCAAATGCTGATCTCATCCAGCAACACCCTTATAGGCATATCCAGAAATAATGTTTAATTTGGGTACCCTGGGGCCCAGTCAAATTGATACATTAAATTAACCATCGCAGTCTTATTTTTTTCTTATTGATTGTATTCAGCACCATTCCTGATACACGGTAGGGATACATTAAATGCTTGAATAGATGTGGCTCCCGAATCGTATACTGCTGTACCTTTCTAAACTACTTCAAGTCACTCTCTTCCTGCTACAGGGAAGGTATAGTGGAGGAATCTTACCCCCAGCAAGCGAGGCAGTCTAGAGGAGGCAGACCTCAGGTGAGAATCTCTGCCTAAGCCAGGGGTTGCCCAAATCCCTTACTTTGCTCCTAGCATAAGGAGAGGTTCCTAAGAGAGACCCTTGGAAGCAGACTGGCCAGGGATTAGCAGGCCTGCTTCTCCCGTCCCATGCTCTCTCGTAGGTCTGTGTTTGTTAGGCTGAATTTGAGGGACATCACCTAGACTACGTTAAGCACTCTGTCCCTAGTACCGAAACTGGCGTGTGTAGTGGTTAGAGTACATCACTTGTGAGAAAGCGAGGTCTTCTACTTAATAACTATGGCTCCGGGCCTGCTTAAATCTCACAAATGATAATAGCAATCAATCCCAGAACCAGCTAATGTTTCTTGAGGATTTACTGTGGTTAGATAGAAATGCTAAAGATGAATTTCTCTTAGTCTTCATAACAACTTTATTAGAGAATACTATAATATTATTTATAATTAGGACTTTACCGGTGGGGAAAATGGCACTGGTACTAGCCCATAGACACATGGATGGTGGACCCAGGATTTGAACTCAACATTTACTTTAGAGCACCAGCTCTGAGTACCAAGTCGCGTGCTTCACAGGATCCTTACGGCACTTAAGTGAGATAGGACATTTAAAGTGTTAGCCAGGGTTTACTAGATAGAAACTCTGGAACAAATGTTTGTTATTACCTTACAGATTCTCAGCCTGATCAGACTTAATGACCCTTTTTTTATAACCAATAATTTGTATTCTGTTTCTTTACTGTTTTTTAATGAAATTTGTAGGTAAAGTAACCTACATAAATGCATAATTAAAGAAATCAATATAATGTATAATTGCAATGTAAAGGAGAAATAAAAATATTCGTAGTAAAATAATTATCTTACTATAAATTATTCAGAATGTAAATGCCTGGGCACAATTACACTAGAAGATAATATGGTAGTCAGACGCTTATAGCTACTTATAATGCGTGCTTGGATTTAATAAAGATTAGAGCATTTTTATACCAGAAATAGCTGAAAACAAAAATGTAGAGGTATGGTGGGTGCTAGAATAAAAGCTAGTATTAGGACAAGTGATAACAGAGCAGCCTTATTTCTATATGGTGAGTCCTACCACAGTTCCCATGTGAATGGCTGGAGAAGTGTTCAGAAATTGTATGGTATGTATGCATGTGTCTTTATTGAGGGAACTGTTCTTTCCTTTGCATTATATACGAGGTCTGTCCAGAAGGTATCCAACCATGTAACATGAAAGGTAGACACATTTATTGAAGAAGATACAAGCTACAAGAAACATTGTACATAGGACAATGATGCTACTTCAGTCTCCTTCAAAGTAGGCACCTTTGGGACCTCACACAGTTCTCCTAATTGATAGCAGCTGCCCCATCATATTTTCCTGAATCTCATCAAGAGTCTGAAATCTCTTCCCTTTCAAAGGTGATTTTAGTTTTGGGAAAAGCCAGAAGTTGCAGGGTGCCAAATCTGGGCTGTAGGGGGGCTGAGTCACCTGGGTGATTTGATGTTATGACAAAAAACTCTGCAGGAGATGTGATGCATGAGTGGGTGTGTTGTCATGATGAAGCTGTCAATCACCAGTTGCCCATAGCTGTGGCCTTCTGAATCATCTGAATAGTTTCCATGGAGGAATGTTCAAGCTTAACGTAAAATTTGATGCACATTCATTGCTTTACTTGCTCAGTTATTTTGAATGCTATAGCCATACAGCACAAACGCTTACTCAATGGAGTCTACCACCCCCACTGACTAGTACAGTGAAGTCATCATTGTTCTCACATGCATATTCCAGTCCACTCTCCTTGGCTGCCAGGTCATATGGATGTCATGCAAACTGTTCTCATTATGTTAACAATGGCTGGACTTTTTCTGGACAGACCTCGTACACCTAGCATCCATGGAATCCATCTGCTAAATTACAGTAATGTCCTTTATCATTGTAGCAATAAAAAAACCCTTCATAGGGGCATCTCTGCCTAGGAGGTGATGTTAGTACTTTTGAGACCATGCCATTAGAAAGTCATTAAGCATTTGTTGAGCAAAGAGTTGGTAGAAAAGTTCATAGACTTAGCACTTGACATCTTGGAGTTTATGGTCTCTTTTGCTAAGTATGCATTGTATAATTACAAAGTAACATTGACTCCTACAGACATCACACAAGTTCTTGTGTACATTTTAGGGAGAGAGAATAAAGGGATGTGATCCATGAATAACTGCAGTGATATAGGAAGGCTTCCTAAAGTAAAAATTTAATTTTAATTAAAGTTGATATAGGAGGCTGCTGATAATGTATAGCAAGTCAACTTGAAATATTTTGTTAGAGATTGTCTTTATCAGTGTTTGACCTGTGGTAGCATGCCCTATTTATGGCTCATAAAGTACATCGATCACTTTTTAAGAGTAAATGGGGTCAGACTCATAGACGGAGAGCAGGATGACAGCAAGTGGGGCAGGAGGTTAGGGGCTGGAGGGGGTGAGCAAAATGGGAAAAGGACTCATGGACCTGGACAACAGTGTGGTGATTGCAGTAGGGAGGAGGGTATAAGGGGACTAAATGGTAATGGAAAAAAATACAATCAAGATTAAATGGAAAAAGATAAGAAACAGTAAGTAAATGATGAAAGGCAACTATGTTCACTGGAAAAAACTGAGAAATTCAGAAAATCATGAAAACAAAAAACCATGACAAGTAATATGAAAAATTTATTGACGTTTTCTTCCAGGATTTACTTGATGAATATTTATTTTTTCTGAATAATTGAGATTATATCTGTATAATTTACTTCCTGTCTTTACTTTTATATATACCCTTTTAAAATTTGCATTCTGCCTTGTGGCTCAAAATTCTCAGAAGTTACATATGTGGCATTATTTTACCTGCTTTCCACCTAACATTATTTATCTTTTCCTGTCACATAGTATTCTTTTATAAGGTAATTCTCAGTGACTGTAATATTAATTACTTGAACAGATATAACATGCTTTAGGTTGTTTTTATGTTTTTTATATTAATACATTTTTTTATTTGAAACTAAAACAGATACAGAGAAGAGACAGGTGGTTGTTAGGGGGTGGCAGTTGGGGGGCTGGGCAGAAAAGGTGAAGGGATTAATAAGCACGGATTGATAGTTATAGTCACAGGAGTGTAAAGTACAGCATAAGGAATATAGTCAGTAGTATTGTAGCAACTACATGTGGTGCCAGGTGGGTACCGGAAATATTGGGGGACACTTTGTGAAGTGGGTGATTGTCTAACTACTATGCTATACACCTGAAACTAATATGGAATAATATTGACTGCAATTGAAATATAAAAAAAATTGAAATGTCTGTAATAATTTTTTGTCTGTAATAGTTTCCTTCAGATAGATCCCTAAACATGTAGTTCTGGATCAAAACTGCATTCCTTTTTCAAGACTCTTGAAATGTGTTGTTAAATTAGGTTCTCATAAAGCTGAACCAGTTTAGATGACCACAGCAGGCATATTGGTATGCCTGGCAAATTGAAGTTTTTGGTTTAATAGCCAATTTTATAAGCTAAAAGTAGCATCTCATTTTACTGATTACTAGTGAAGGTCAGCATGTTTTATATATTAATTGACCTTTGTAATCGTTCTGTCAGTTTGTCGCTTGTCCATTTTAAATTAATTTGTGTTATCTCTTTTTTAGTAATGATAATAACTTATGTTGTATTATATTTTCTCCAGGTTTTAAAACTTCAGTTGTTTATGATATTTTTGACATACAGACGTTTTGAAGTTTTTTAAACATATAGGTCCTGTGTCTTTTCTTAGATCTGGTTTCTTCATCTGTCTTATTTCTACCCACCCTTCAAGTCCCAGTTCACATTTTACTTTCTCTGAGAAGGTTTTTCTTGAATACTCCAGCTTACAGTGGTAGATATTAGATATTATACTTATTGTCTACACTTTTGATTTAGCACATGATCTATCTTTACTATAGATACACCTACATATATATATATACACATTTTCTGTTTGTATGGTGCGCTAACAAGATTGTAAGGTCTCTGAGAACAGACCTCATAGCATTTGTGTCTTCTATGGCATTGGCCTTAGGACAGCATATTGCATAAGTGCATTTGATCATAATAAAGAAAGTTTTTATTTTTAGTGTTCATCACAAACATTGCTAGGAATCCCCCCTCGAATTGTCTCAATGGATCTATATAGCAAGCAAAATGAAGTAGATAGGAAGGGGTTTTTATTTTTATTTCTATGAATAATTAATAGTTGTTTTCATTATAAATGTGAAAAAAGGTAAGAGAAAGTAGTGTAATTCTTCTTTTTTTAAAACCAAATAAAAGAACAAACTATTCTATAGTTAGAAGTATGTCATAATACTATGGTAATGCATTCATGAATATGAAATAAACTGTGAATATTCATGCCTGTCTCTGAGAATTTGTTTTTGTTTCTTTTGCAGTGCCATACAAATTACATTCCCGTCTGTGCATCAAATGGAGACACGTATCAAAATGAATGCTTTCTCAGAAGAGCTGCTTGTAAGCACCAGAAAGAGATAACAGTAGTAGCAAGAGGACCATGCTACTCTGGTATGTTGTGATGTTCCTCCGAATAAATGCTGGAAATGGTTCTGCCACATTTTCTCAAACGAAGTTTGCAGCCACAGGTGTATTCCCAGAAGTGCTGTTTGCATTGGTGGTGATTGTGTGGGGAGTAGGGGGCTCTTTTCTCCCCATTTTGTGTTGTTTTTTAGCCCCAAGTGGTCTTCTATCAACTCTGTGACTTCTCCGTACACTTTGAATGCTTAATGTCTTCTTTCGTGGGTACTTTGCATTTCTTTTGTTTGTGGTTTGACTATTAGAGTAGGATTTGGGGTGGGAAATGATATGGGCCCAATATGTTGATTTTCATTTTTTTGATTGGGAGAAAGGGGTGGGGAGTATCCCTGGAAGCCATCAGTGGTGCCCAGGATGCATCTCTTCCCCAGCTCTTCTCTTTTCCTGTCTTTTTTTTATCTGCCAACCCTTACCACCCACCTCCCCCTCATTGTTTATACTTACTTCTCCTTTTCTTCTTGAATTGGTAGTGGTTTATTTTGGAAGGAATTAATGTAAGTTTCTCATTTGCATTTGCATTTGGGGGCAGTGATGAAGAAGAGGCGTTGTAATCAGAACTAGTGTGTGGAGGTTAGCAGGAAAGGTGGAGACTACTCTTCTATGATGTATTCATTTTCTTTCTTTCCCCACATATTATAGGGCCTGTGTTCACAGTTTTTATCAGGGCTCCATTACATAAGCATGATTGATTGATTGTCTATGTGGTTGATCTCAAACTTCACATTCACTAATACCACATGACTCAAAGCCCCCACTTTAAGTTACGTGGTTGGTCTTTCACGCTAAGGCTGTTGAGTGTGGCTCGCCCCACCCTAAGATCTGATGCGGCCAGTACCCTCCCGAAACAAGACATTTCTATCAGGTATGACATAGATGATCTCCCAGAAGCTGAGGATGAAGACCAGACCTTTCTTTGGGCAGGGCCAAATTCTTTTCCATATGCTTAATAATTAAGTGCTTGGTGAAATTATGTTCTCAGGCCAATTGATTGCCATTTCTTGTGGTTCTTACATACTTCTTTGTGTTTCATTGTGTACATTGTGTTTCAAAGACTTGATTGAGAGACTAAGAAGGAATATGGAGTTCTTTGCAATCCCCAATTAACTGTGCATTATTTATGAGTAGTAGGTGTTTAAGACACCAATCACTTTGATAGGCAGTGAATTAAACATTACAAGGCGGAGGAGAAGATTGGAAAGAACACCGCACTAGAGGTAAAAGACCTGTGTTTAAAGTGACTCTAGTTCTTGTTTACTGCATGACCTTGGACAAGTCACTTAACCACTCAGAGCCGCAATTACCCAAATTGTTAAATGGGTATCATCTCCTGGGGTAGTTAAATGAGGACTGAATGAGCTCAGCTGTAAGGTGCTAGCCCTGTCAATTTTGTCTGCTGGGTGGGTCAAGGTGGGTCAGTGATGCTCATGGCATTTGGTCTTTGACTGGTCCTATTCCCTACATTAAAAATAATATTCTCTTTTGTTTACTTGAAAACTCCTAATGCTTTAAGCCTTTGCTCCTCTGTGAAAGCTTTCTTCCATGCCATCTCCTGGCAGGGTTTGTTCATATTTTGTACATATCTCTTTGTATATAGCTCACTTTATTCCATTTATCTGGCATACATGTTTCCAACTAGATCAGTTTTTTTCTAAATTGGAGGGCAGCATCCCTGCCTAGGGAGGCACATCATAATCCTGGGGTTGGTGTGGAGTTATGGGGGCTGGGGAGGGTGCGGGTACAGTGAAACACAGTTTACAAGAAGAACTCCACCTCATTATCAGAGCAGTCACATTGTACTAAGCAGGGGGTTGCTGCCCAATCCCAGTTCTTTGTTTGGGGGTGGAGTGGGATGTGAAACTTTAGTTCTTGATGTTATTGAAGATCAAAATTCTCTCCTGCACATGCTTTGGATGCATGACTTACAGTTCTGTTGTTTTTGCAAAACAACTCGGTATCTGGTTAGAAATAGGATAAGACCAGTTTGAGCTGGTTCTGCAGTTATAACAATATATCATTTATTTGGGAATTTTGAATAACACTAAAGGAAGGTGTTAGGATTGTATTTTTAAAAATTGGACACGGATTGAAAAAAAATTGGTAATTGAGTAAGTATCTCCTGCCTTAGAACTGTCTTACTAATTTATTTCCAACATTTACCATGTTGCCCAGCATATCTTACCCAATCAATGTGGGACAGAAGGAAAAGGGGAATGTTTTTCTAAAAAAATTTTGGTAATAAAAATAATTTTAAGTTGAGTTTCCCTCTTTTCTTTCTTCTGCTTTCACTCCTTCTTTTCCTCCTTCTTTAGAGAAAATATAATTTTTTTTATGACTGATTAATCCAAATTGAATGCAATTTAAGACTTTTTAATGAAACCCCATAAAAATTTTGCAATGGGTACTCCCTAAAATGATACCAGTTCTTCCCATTTCTGCCATATCTGAAGTTTGGTTATTGTCCGAGGAGCTGGAAGGTGAGGGAGCAGCACCGTTGGGGTGTCATCTCCCCCCCTAGAGAACTGTTAGCAGCACCGGAGTGGGTTCTGCAGGGCGTCCTCCCCCGGCAAAGTGCTGCCTAGAGTGTCAGGTTCCTCACTTGCCACCTCTGCTGTTTTCCTGCTGTGTGCTAATGACGCCACGCACCACTCTTTTCCCAACACGCTCTGTGCCATATGTTGGTTCTTTCAGGATTATAAAATAAATATTGTACATTCGTTGCATCTTAGACTGGCTCCTTACTGGAAACTTTGAGGGAGGCTCTTTAATTTCACTAGTAACAAGTCTCCCTCCTACCTCTTGGTGAGATTCTTTCTGGTTAGGATTTCCAAGTTAATTTCATCAGTGATATGAAAACCCCAACCCTGAAGTTTTTTTTCCCCTTCTAAACCCTAGGGCTTTTCTTACCTTTTGGCTTTGGGTTTTTATGCACAGATTTCTTTGAGATTTTTGGAGCAAGACCTGAAGCCCTTTCCCTCCCTTTCTAATAAAAACAGCTTGTTCATTATTTCTCTTAAGCTTTAATGAAATTAAATTTTTCTTCTACCTTTTAAGAGAGTTAATTAAAATACTTTCTATTTAGCCATTTACTTTGCAATATTTATTGGTCTTTGCTCTGTGCAAGGCACCTGGATATTTCCTGAATGGGCTGCAAAGATGAATGAGGTACGGAAGTTAGTGTGCCCAAGGAATTTATATTCAGAGAAAAGCACAAAATAGGTATATAAGAATAAACTATAATATATTTAAAAAACAACTTGGAAAAGGGCCACATGAGAATGGATATCCCAGTTTGATTTTTGATAAGAAACTTCCTATTTGATAAGATGAAATTTCCAGGAAGAGTGTTCATCTTTACTTTGTTTTGTTTTTTTTTTTTCCCAGATAATGGCTCTGGCTCTGGAGAAGGAGGTAAGTTTCAAGTACCCTGTAAAGGGCATTTCTTTTCTTTCTCTTTTTATTGAGCTAAAAGTCACATGCCATACAATCTACCAGTTTAAAGTGTACGGTTCAATGGCCTTTAGTACATTCAAAGAGTTGTATATTCATTATTACCAATTTTGGAGCGTTTTCATTTTCCCAGAAAGAAACCCCACCCTTAGCTATTGCTCTGATCCCTCTGTCCCTCTTAGCCTGGCATCTTTTTCTCATGCAGTTATTTTTCACTAAAGGTTCGTTGTCAGATGAAGGGGAACTGTAGCTCCTGTTAGATTGAGGTCATACCAGAGTGCCCTCTCCATAGGATCATCCCCACAAGCGATTGTAGCTCATAAGGAACTTTCAGGGTACAGTGATAAAAAATCTAGAGTGAGTTGTGTATAGCAAAGAGAAGACTTGCAGAACAGCTCTGCTGGAATCTAGAGTTTAAACGGTTAAAATTTTCCTGTTTGTTTTAATTTAATTTTACAAATATATGAATTATTTCTGCTGTCTAAAACTAATACTTGGGAATAGCATGTAACATTCTAAATTTTCAGAATTAAGAATGACTGCCTCCTAGTTTAATGAGGCTATGTATAATTTTTAATGAGTATCCATTGTATGCAAAATAATGCTTGAGGCACTGTGGGGATACAGAAAGAGAAAACGTGCTGACAAATGAAAACTACAGTGGTGATACTGTCAACACTATTTAAAACCTTACTCCAGGCTTCCACATTTCCTAGCATCCTAAAATTTCATATTAGGTAGGGATTTTATTTTTATTTGTTTATTTTTTTATTGTTATGCTGTCACAGTTGACCCATTTTTCCCCTTTGCCTTCCTTCACCCAGCCCACCCCCCGCTCCCAGTCAGTCCCCAGATACTTGTCCATGTCCATGGGTCATTCATACATGTTCTTTGACTAGTCCCTTCCCCTTCCTTCCACCATTATCCTGCTTCTCCTTCCCCTCTGGCAGCTGTCAGTCTGTTCCCTGTTTCCATGCCTCTGGTTCTGTTTTGCTGGTTAGTTTATTTTGTTCATTGGATTCCTACATTTGGAAGGGATTTTAAAGGTCACCTAGGGAATGGAAGAAATGTCCTGAGGAAGAAGTTCATGGATGACAGTTTCAGCTTAAAAAAATGATTGAAGCTTTGTGCGTAGGTTATGGGACTAATTTGCTAGCACCAACACTTGTTTTCCTCACAGAATATGTTGTACTCAGTATTGGCAACATTTTTGGACTCAATCATTTTGGAAGTAATTGTTTTTCAAGAGCTGGGGTACATTTTCCCCAGAAATAGAATAATTGCTGTTGGAAACATGAAGCATATCTGGGAAGGATCCCAACTCTTGGTTGACAATTTAATTTTCCTTTCTAAACAGAAGAGGAAGGGTCAGGGGCGGAAGTTCACAGAAAGCACTCCAAGTGTGGGCCTTGCAAATATAAAGCCGAGTGTGATGAAGATGCAGAAAATGTTGGGTGAGTTGGCTGAGGCACTTTCATTCTGTTATAGAAAGGTATCATTTAACCTGCTTCTGTGTGTGTTATGTACGCCTTCTGCTTTTTGTTGCTGTTGTTTACGGCTAGTCTCCTGGCTTCTCTCAAGTTGATATAACGCTGTAGTTATTTAAGTCAACGTGTTATATTTTAGAACAAAAATCTATTTGTAATGTGTTTTGGTTTTTACCTCTGTTATTTTTTTCACTGATAATTTTATATATTTTGTACCAAAGCCTAATTTTATTCATGAGAAATACTCTTATTCTGATTTACCCTACTACTATGCTTTTCAATCAATATCAATAATAAATAGTTTCTTCTTAACTTGAATTTTTACATAAAAATTTACATGTTTTCATGTGTTAAACATTCCAAAACTGTTTCAAAATTTTAGATTATAGTAAATGAATATTGTGTAAGTAAAATTTATTGACAGAAATCCCAGTTGCGCAGACTGACATTATATTGTTTTATTTTTTCCCTAGTGAAGGTGGGTTTTGTAGCTGGGCAGCATTGCTTGTTCAGTTTTCCATTTCACTCCCTGTAAGAAACCGTGTCGTTTGGTAGAATAGTAGCAACAAATCGTCGCGCAGTCATGTTTGTTTCTTCCTTTCATTAGGTTTCTGTTTATTTATTACCAGTCTCAACCTTTTTTCATTTCCCTTGGTGCTTGCCTGTTATATGGTTGATTCTAAAAGCTTTAATGCTGACTGCAGGAGCTTAGTAAACAAATGGATCTTCACTTCAATTTACCTCTAGTGCATATTTTAAATACTTATTTTATGGAGACTTACTCTTTCTTACACATATTTTTGCTGTGTATTTTCCAGTCTTGTGTTTTATTCAGCATTCAATGCATATTTGAGCCTTTTACTTACTGACTAGTAGTAATATGCTTTAATTAGCATTAATGCCCACAGCGAGTTTTGCAAATTGGGATCATGCCATTTTCGTTCTTATATAATGTTCGGAATCAGTTATTTAGATGGCACTCGGTAAAATTAATGTCTGGTAATTTTCTTAGTATGTATTTCAAAGTAGGAGAGAATTGGCAAAAGACCAGCAAGCTCAGTGAGAAGTGAATTCAGCAAAGCCTGAATTTGCTCTGTTTCTGCATGTCGGTCACATGGATTGACATGTGTCTGTCCCTTTCAAGCAGAGTGGTTTGGTTTGGAAAAACATGTGTTCCAAAGTAGGTATTAGTCTATAGGACAAGGGAGAAATAAATAATAAGGGACTTGAAGAGAGAACAGATAATAGATGTTGCACGCTCTTCTCACTTTCCCACTTTGTACTAATAATACGGTATGATGAAACACCATTTCGTGTGTGTGTGTGTTGGTGGAGACTTAGTTCTTGTCAGTGTGTTTTCCCAGGACTGTTTTATAATAGTGTTCAGAGTCGAAATAGTTGCCCGTGATTGATTGGCTTGGTCTATTGGTCTGTTTTTATTCCTTTGACAGCATCTCTACTCAGCCCTGTTTTACGCATCTTTTTCATCCCTAAATTGAAAGAGATCGTGGGCTTAGAAATAGAACACATTCTATCTAGTCTCAGAGGTGGCCCCAAATGTGACGTCTACATGGTGAAGCACAGATCTGTCTCTGACTACTTCCTCGTGGTATAACAGATAGTCTGTGCCCAATCAGAGCAGCGCTGCTGTATGTACTAAATTAATTTCGCGTGTGTCTGTGTATTTGAGAGCTTGCAATCACTGTTTTTGCGGATACAGGTTCTATGCATAAGGAAGTAGGCACAGGCCAGGGGATGGCTTACCAATAATAAGGAACATTACCAATAGTAAGGAACCAGACGAAGGAGCCAGCTAAGGAGCACATACATTGGGAGAGGCAGCCAAGTCCAGGCCAGGAAATTGATGCCATCATAAACATTAAGAAACAACTCGTGCCTTTACCCAAACAATAAATGATTAAGCTAAAGCAGTTACTTCTCCTATGGAAGGAGACAAAAGGAAATTTTAGGAACATCTAATCTTTCAGTCTATAAAACATTTATTATTGATTGCAGTTGGGTTTAGCAATTTAAATGTATCTCCGTGGTTATTATAATTAAAAAAAAACCCTTTTAAATGAACCATGGTACCAAGAAAGGTGTATCAAGGTTATACAAGTACTTCAAGGCATCTTCTAGGTGCTTTTCGTGGTTGCCACCAGGTGAATAGTAACATCTGTCTGAAGGTAGTTTTGCCCCAGCCACCTAGACCTGTTAGGTAGAGAAAACTGGGAGATGCTGAAGTATGGCATTGGCCATTGAACCTTGATTTTTATGCAAAAACCTATTGTTTATTAAAAAGGTGTTGTATTATTTTTTATTAAAAGATACAGTTTTAGTTGTTAAATAGAAAAGGTCTTAGTTACAAACCAAGTTCTCACATCATGACTTAATTATTATAAATTCTACTAGAATCAGAGAATGTTAAGGTTGAATAGAATCTTAAAATGTATCTTCTAATCTAAGCTGTTCACTTTACAAATGAAAAAAATTATCAAGGGGTAAAGTCAGAGGGTTTTGTGGGGCAGATTCTCCTAAGTTCTAGAATAGTGTTTTTTTTGTTTTGTTTTATTTTTATACCTGCCTCCCTGTATTTGTCTGTTTCATTCCTGGAGGGACTTGCTGTTACCTTCTCCCTACTTCGTGGACTGCTGCTTGATGACTTTTTAAAAAGCAGTGCCCTCTTCTTCAGCCTGATCCGAGCTGTGAATTCTTTACTTCCTTATCAGCTCATTGTTCCTCTGAATACTAGATGCTTTAAATTTTTTTGTGTCATTATTACCTAGACTACCAGCCACATGCCAATTTATCAATTTTCCAATCAATGACTTTCGGATGCTTTTGACCACAAGCCCATGTAAGAAATATATTTATGCTGTGACCCAGCACTCGTGTACATATATGAGGGGGGACCTCAAACCCCCCAGAATTTATTTATAAAAATTTGTGTATTTATTCCTCATGTGTAAACTTGAGTAACCTTCAAAGTACACTCCATTTGATAAAATACACCTATTGAGATGTTTTTTCCACTGCTCAAAACAGTTTTTGAACTTGCCAATATTGATACCTTTTAGTGCTTGTGCTGTTTTTTGTTTTCCCTCTTTCACATGGGCAAAATGTTTCCCTTTGAGGACTTTTTTCATCTGGGAAAACCAAAAAAAGTTGCCCGGGGCAAGATTGGGTGAATAGGGAGGGTGGGGCATTGGGGGTCGTGTTGTTTTTGGTCAAAGACTGCTGGACATTCAGCACAGAGTGGGAAGGTGTTCTGTAAACCACCCATCACGAAACAGGCAAATGTGTTGAATGAAATGAGTCTTCTAAAAAATTCACTGAAGCAAAATGCAGCCTCTCACAACAGCACCAGCTGGTACACTGATACAGATGGGTTCCTAGAACACTCACCTAGTGGGGCAAGCCTGTACTACACGGGGCCTGCCCTCCAGAAAATAATTCTGTGTATTTTTAGGTCCCCTCTTGTACACATGGTAATAATACACAAAAAGTAAAACAAATTTTTTGTGAAGTATTAAATGCAGTGTTCTGTAATATTTTCTATCCTGTTTTCTTAAATATAGCTGGTAGTGATTCACTAAATTGATTTCACAATCCACTAGTGATTATGACTTATGGTTTGAAAAATATTACTCTGTAATATAGCTATAATAGATAGGATATTTCATGTCATACTTTTAGTATGGGCTTAAATTTTAAAATATTTTATATATTCTCATTTTGAAATGTCTTTCCTGTCAGGAGAGATGTTATATAACCTATATAGTTTCCCAAGGACAGCCAAACTCTTTCTCTTGCTGTAAAAAGCTTTTTCTCTTTATCTTGATAATAGTGTTAAAATGCCTGGCATTTGAGAGAAGGGAATAAATGGTACTTACTGTAGGTCGATTTTCTGGCTAGTAAGAGAAGTGCCAATTTCTTATTTAGCCATTCAAATGGAAATTGATTTAGACCTATTGTTTTCTTAAATAGAGTGCACAGAACATTTTTAACAATATCAGTGTTAAAGTTTTTAGACATTGTTAACATGCATTATTTTTAGCTCTTTACAGTGGGTAGAAGTATTATCCTGATTTTACAGGTGAAGCTGAGGTCAGAAGAGGCTGAGTGGCTTGCGGTTAGGCAGCCCAACCAGAACAAGGGATTTATTCCCTCTTGCGCCTACGCGTGTACACCATGCTGTTCTCCGGGGCCACTGGTGTTCTCAGTAGCATCTGTTTCACCCTTCTGCTTGAGGGTCCATTCTGCTTTGTGTTTTGGGTTCTTATATCATTTTTTAAAAATATTTTTTTCTTCTCCCGTGTAGGGCTCTTAGCCGCTGCGTCTGGGTGCTATCGCTTTGCCTTGTTCATGAGACTGACTGCATGGCCCCAACTTTTAACTTGCTTCTCTGCTTCGCTGGCATAGGAAACAAAATGCCTGCAGGAACTGGAGCTAATGTGAGAATAAGTTCTAAATGTAAAGCCAGAGTAAATAGTGAAATTGCATGGACTTTATTAATTGCATGTATTTTTATATCTCTTGTCTGTTCAGTGGCTGTTTTAAATTTTTATAACTTGAATTATTTTTGCTTCTGAGGGCTTTCCCCCATTCTGCCTGAAGTCTGTCCACTGGCGTTATGGGCTTTGCCTGGGTTTCTGATGGCTGTCCTCATTAACGCTCCCCTTATGAATTTACATGTAGGGTGAGGTAGTTGAGGTTCCCAGAAATTCAACTCCTCTGCGGGTGAGGTTTCAAGTATCCCATTGTGAGACCTTTGTGAAATGCAGTGGGTAGACTTTCTGCTTGGTCTTAAAAGCTGGGAACAGTACCTGTTTTACAGGAGGTTATATTTCTAGTCTGAAGTTATCGCTGCAAGATAACCATCAGCCGTGTGCCTGGACCGTGGGCCAAATAATCATAGAACTCCTTCACACCAGTATCTTTTAAATACCCTGCTCACGAATGGCTTGAGCAGCCTGTAGATTCATCAGGCATAATGTCAGTGCAGGTGAGTTATAAAAATCCTCAAATTATTTCTTTTGAACTTTGTGATGCACTTTATGGAAGTAGTTTCTGCTCTTCTGCCTCCTTGATGTCAGTCTCTTTGGAGAGGCTGTGTCTATTTTTTGCCCTTGAGTGATAGAAGATCTCAGAGTTGCTCAGAGAATCATGTACGTGTGCAGTATGACAGACAGCGCAGATAAGCAGGTAACCCACCCACTGGACATCGCTGTCATTTTTGGTACCATTTCCTGTTTTGACACAGATGGCTGGTCAGTATCGCAATCTGACTGAATCTCTCCCTCAGAAGGTGCAGTGAAATGCTCTCCCTTGTTTAAACCGAGAGAGTAGTACTTTATATTCATCTGTGTCTGCCATTGTGTCCTCTTTTCTGGAAGCCACATATGCTTTTTATTTTTTTGTTTGTTTTATTTTTCTTTATTTTGATAGTTGACACTATTGCAGATGTCCCAATTCTCCCCCTGCCCTTTTGCCCCCCTTCTGCCAGCCCCCACCATCCCATCCCTCTGGCCATCACCACGCTGTTGTCTATGTCCATGGGTTATGAGTAGATGTGTTTGCATCTTTTCTACCATTGTCTATGCTTCTGTTTATTCTTATTTCCCCCTAATCAAAGATGACCATAATTTTTGTCATTTAACATTGCCTTACTCTGGATATATAGGAGACTTTTTAAAACAATTTACATTTAATAAATTCCTACTGTGGCCCCTTAGATTAGAATGGAAAACTAATTGTATGGTGTTCTTTTCCTTCTGACACTGGAGATAAACACTATCAAACTGTATTTTATACAAAGTATAAATTGGATGTTAACAATGACAGTCTTCATTGTCCAGAAATGTCTTCCTGTAGCTCCACACAGCTGCCAGTAAAGGTTTCCTTTGAGAGGTTTGTTTTTAAAATGCAAAACACAGGATCCCCATGACCTCTTGCAGGTTTCCAAACGCTCTGTTACTCTTTGATACTTTGCTCCTGTTACTTCTTCTGTCTGGAGACCCATCTCTCTTCATCCACTTGTTTCTGCTCTTTCTTTTACACTTGGAAGACACGTGACTTGAGTTAGAAGTCAGCACCTCCTCGTGGGAGCCTCCCTTGCTCTTCTGTTCCACAGTCCCTATGAGTTAGGTGCCTTTATTCTGTGCTCCCCCTTGGTCTTGAGAAACAACCTCTGCATAGCACTTGTTATACTGTTGGGATCACTGGCAGATTGTGGGCTCCCGGAGGATGGGGACTTTGTCTTGCTGATGTCTGTATTGGATGAATTTGCCATCATGTGGGGTAATCTTAGTGGCCCTCCATAGGTCTTTAGTGAACTCGTGACAGTTCACAGTAGGGCTTTGTTTTTCACATAGAACTGAACGCAGGGCCGTTTTGAGAATTTAATACGTGTGAAAGGGACTAGTATTGTGCTGAACCTGTTGCAGGCTTCACTGGGTGTTTGTTAAATCTGAATAACTTCACATGAATTATGTTAAGCCATTGTTTTCTAACTTTCTTTTTTTTAAAAAAATAATTTATTTATCTTTAGAGGGGAAGGGAAGGAGAGAGGGAGAGAAATATCAATGTATGGTTGCTTCTCGTGCGTCCCCTGCTGGGAACTGGCCTGCAACCCAGGCATGTGCCCTGACTGGGAATCAAACCGTGATCCTTTAGTTCACAGGCCTGCGCTCAATCCACTGAGCTACACCAGCCAGGGCTGTTTTCTAACTTTCTAAATAAACTTCCCATATTGAGAAGGAATGGCACTTTTGTGTAGAGTAAGGAGAAAGGAAGGAAAAGGACAGACATTTCTCCATAATAATAATAATACCTTTCAGATGTACATAATAATTGATGATTTCAGAGGGGCTTTTAAGAAAAGCTTATTTGATTCTTTTCACCAGTGTTATGAAGTATTGTCTCTTATGTTAAAGGCTCAGTGTTGTGATTTGCCAAAATCATTGAGCTAAATCATAGAAGTCATTGAATCAGTGACTTATGTATGCATTCATGCCTTTGAAATGTGCAGTGTTAGACATTCAACAACTTTAAGAAGCATTACACGTAAGGTCTGTTTTCCACCCTGGTCCCCAGCCTCCCAGTTGTCTGTGCTGGAGGCAGTCACTGTGATCTTTTTCTTTTTTTAATCTCCCAGAGATATTTTGTGCATGTACAAGCAAGTATGTACATGTATTCTCCTTCCTTTTTTCAAGCTAATGACAGCACGCTACACATACCGGCCTACGGTTTATTTAAAACCTTTATTCTAAAATGTACATTGCATACAGAGGTGTTTAAAACGTATACAGGCAATTTAAAGAATGTGACACCTATGTACCTAACACCTTGGGTACAAAATAGAATATTGCCGTATTACCAGTGGCAAGCATTAACCCAGCCATGGAAAGAAAGGTCAGTATTACTACTTTTTCATGAAGGCTTACAGAAGATACATTGAACAGTTCTTGGATCAGAGTCTGGCTTTGGGCTTCCCAGAGAGTTTACAAGGTTCCCTTCTGGGGAAGTTGGTGGGGAGGACTGTGGGTGAGCCATGGGGAACCTAGGGCTCACCGTAGTTAGACACCTGTCAGGCTTCTGGTATGGATGACGGGCAGAAACATCTTCAGAGAGTGGACTGTTGTGTGTTTTCTTATAATCTCCCCATAGCTGACCTGCAGCTCTTGGACACATGTCAGTTAAATGAGTGTGCACCTTTGGTTCAGGCAGGAGGGCATAGAGGGGAGACTAGGAACTTTATTAGTGTATGGTCAAGACAAGTTAAATACGGGTCAGAATCTGGGCCAGGCTTACCGGGGCATTCTGTCCTCTGGCTAAAAAGAGGACACAGTGACATTAGGTGTCTTGGTAATGGCAGTCAGCAATGCAACTGTTTACAGAGTGAGACTATTTCAGGGTGGCCTGGTTGCCCTTTTCATCTTGTATATAGCTGTCTTCCCAGGGTCTTCCTTAAATGTGTATTTTTTCCAACTATAGTCAATTCTCCAATTCTGTACACACTGGATGTCCTATAATTAATTTCATGTCAATTCTGACACTAATCTACTTGGAGTTAGCATAGACCCCAGAGGTTAAGGGCTCAGACCCATGAGACTGTCTCCACTTTAGAAACTAGCCACAAATGAGGTCCCTTGCACTTCTGCCCAGGATACTATTGTTTTGCAGGTTCCCAAGACCTTCTCTGTGCTCGATCATTTGCTAAAATGACTTAAATGAGTCTCAGAACTCAGGAAAGAGCTATGAGTCATCTCATCAGCGTGCAGGATACTCTGCTATCACTGAGAATGGTTTTTAGGACCTTTGAGCCAGGAATAGGAACAAAGACCAAATAAATTTTTTGTTATACCACAAGTATCACCCTGTAAATTCTTTTACCTCACTCCTCCATTGGATACTATGTTTCTTGTAACTTTTGCCTTTAACCTTTTAGTTTTACTCTCCCATTTTAGTGTATCTTTTTGTAGCTTCCTGACAAAGGCCTTAGGATGTTTGGAAAGGTTTGAACTACAGCTAATACTGTAACTTGGCAAGTGCATAGTTCTAGCTGAAGGATCGATTTCCCTCAGCATTGTGAAAGCATTGTTCTGTTGTCTTCTGGCTTCCAGTGTTGCTGTTGAAGTCTGATTCATTCCGATTTCCGGCCCTTTGTGTATGATTTGTTTTCTCTCTCATAGCCACTTCTTTTGGTCTTCAGTGTAATGAAATTTCACAGCGTTATGCCCTTTCCTGGAAACTTAGTGACTTCTGATTTGAGAAATCTTCGAGTTAGTGCTTTGATGATTTCCTTTCCTCTCTTTTCTGTTTCTGGTGCTTCTGTTATTTGGATGTTGGACCTCTTCGGTTAGTCCTTTAACTGTCTTTTCTTTCCTGTTTTCTTTCTTTTTTTTTTAAATTAAATTCCGGTCAAGATGGAGGCATAGGTAAACACGCACAGCTACAGAAAAAATTACAACTAGGCTACAAAACAAACATCACCCAGGACCATCAGAAAATTGAGCTGTATTGAAGTCTGACAACCAAGGATTTAGAGAAGCCACATTCATCCAGACAGGTAGGAGAGGAAGAGATGCAGAGAGGTGGAGAGGTGCAGAGAGGCACGGAGCCACGGGAGTGGCACGGAGAGGTGGTGGAACGGGCAGTCACACATTCGTGTGTATTGGATAAAAATCGGGGGGGATACCTTGGGAGTGAGGGATCCCAGACCCAAACCAGAACACCCAGCAGCCTAGGATTCCAGTGCGAGGAAGGTGAATCCTCATAACATCTGGCTGTAAAAACTGGTGGAGGTTGGGGAGGTGGAAGAATCTGCCAAAATATCAGGAAACTCCTCTTAAAGGGCCCACACAGACTTAGGAATTATGCAGACCAACCCCCTCTGAGATTCAGCACCAGGGAAGCAGCTAGAAGTAACAAGTGGCATAACTGGGGAGAAAGTGAAATGCCTGGAAACAGGGCGAATGCTGGGAGACTTTTTCCTCCTGGGCAAACCTCCAGAAGCCAGGCTGCAGCACTGTCCCCTCTCTGAGTCCTCCCCCCACACCCAGCCACAAAGCTGTGAATTGGGTTGCTCTGCCATGGCGATCACCTGAGTCTCTGCCCCACATAATGTACAGGTGCTTTTTCTACAAAAAAAGGCCATGCTACTAAGACAGGGAGAGAAAGCAGCTCTGCCTAATATACAGAAACAAAAACAGGGAGATTGCCAAATTGAGGAGACAAAGAAATATGTCCCAACTGAAAGAACAGAACAAAACTCCAGAAAAAGAACTAAACAAAATGGAGATACCCAACGTATCAGATGCAGAGTTTAAAACACTGGTGATCAGGATGCTCAAAGAACTTCACTGAATACAGCAACAGTATAAAAAAGACCCAGGTGAAATAAAGAAAAATCTGCAGGGAACTAACAGTGGAGGGGATGAAACTGAATATCAGACCAACAATTTGGAACATAAGGAAGAAAAAAGCATTCAATCAGAACGGCAAGAAGGAAAAAGAATTAAAAAAAATGAAGATAAAATAAGAAGCCTCTAGGACATCTCCAGGTGTACCAACATCCAAATCATGGGATTGCCAGGACAAGAGGAAGAGCAAGAGCAAGAAGATGAAAACTTATTTGAAAAAATAATGAAAGAAAACTTCCCTAATTTGGTGAAGGAAATAGATGTATAAGTCCAGGAAGCAGAGTCCTAGACAATTCAAGCCCAATGAGGACCATACCAAGACACATCATAATTAAAATGCCAAAGGTTAAAGATTAAGAGAGAATCTTAAAAGTAGCAAAAGCAGAGAGTTACCTGCAAAGGAGTTTCCATAAGACTGTCAGCTGATTTCTCAAAAGAAACCTTTCAGGCTTGAAGGGATTGGCAAGAATTATTCAAAGTGATGAAAAGCTATGACCTACAACCTAGATTACTCTATCCAGCAAAGCTATCATTTAGAATGGAAGGGCAGATCAAGTGCTTCCCAGATAAGGTCAGGTTAAAGGAGTTCATCATCACCAAGCCCTTATTATATGAAATGTTAATGGGACTTATTTAAGGAAAAGAAGATCAACACTATGAACACTAAAAGGGTAACAAATTCACAATTATCAACAATGAATCTAAAAAAAAAAAGCAACCTAAGCAAACAACCAGAACAGGAACAGAATCATAGATATGGAGATCATTGGAGGGTTTTTAGCAGGGAGGGGGAGAGGCAAATGAGGGAAAAGGTACAGGGAATAAGAAACATATATTGGCAGGTACAAAATAGACAGGGAGATGTTAATAATAGTATAGGAATTGTGAAGCCAAAGAGCTGATATGCACAACCCATGGACATGAACT